>OY757923.1:36688465-36993465 GCA_963585895.1 Sepioteuthis lessoniana | reverse complement strand
AATTATTCTCCCTCCAGCTATGGGTAAATAGTAGGGCAGACTACGTTCTTCAGCCTTGGTGAGGAAACTAGTCTAGGAGAAGGAAAACTCTGAATTCAAACCTGCTAAACTCCGCTTAAAAAATTGACCTTGTGTCATATCCTGCCCGAGTGGAGGGGTTGGGTAAATAGGATCTCAACTACTGACCACTTCTCTTGTCTGTGGGATCCTTTTTTCAAAAAACCTCCCTTCCTTATTCTCTTTAACTCTTTTCCCTTTTCCTTCCCTAATTCTTTCTCTTTCCTTCCTGTTTCTCAAAATGTTTGTTATTTTAAATGTTTTTTTTTAATTGGGAGTTGGTGTAGGTCAGTCTAGTTTGGTTTATTTTTATAATACAACTGTTTTCTTTGTTTCCCAAATCCCTCCTTGGTAAAAAGATAGAGCCTAAGAACTATTACAAAACTTTTTGTTTACTTTTGGGTTTATTCTTTCTTACTCTTTTACTCAAGCTTATTCTATTCATCTTTCACCTCATCTGTTTCTTAGTGCTCTCATCTTTTGTTTGTCACCGGCTCCATCTTCTATCATCGGCTGCCATCTTTGTTGTTGCTGTCACCTTGTGTTGCATCTCTGTATCTTCTCTCTTGGTTTTGTTTATCACTATTATCCCATCAGTTTCAGTTTTTCTTTGCTGGGATAACAACAATGCAGATATGAATACTATATGTACATTGTTATTTTGTGACAACCATTTTACTCGCATGACCTTTACAGGGAGTGGAGAGCAGAGTTAGAATACAATCATTTCCTTCAAGCATTCCTCCACAACTGATTAACTTATTTCTGACTTCTAAACTTCTTGTTCATCTGATTGAAACCACCCAATCAAGAGCTGTGGGGGTCTAGCTTTCAGTCATGCCAATTGACCCTCTGTGTTTTTCCACATGTCTAACGGCTAAGGATTTAATTTGAGTGCCACACCATGTGTCAGTAAGAGATCTCATCAATCTATTATGCAACACATACAGCAGAGAGAAAGACAAGTTCACATAGTTCAACACTTGTCTGTTACATGTGTAACACTTGATCAAGCCCTCCAGAACCTGGTAACCAAGTGGTGATAAGAGACAGAACACGTCACCCGTCTGAGATAGAAGTGGAGGTAAAGTGTTTGATGAACTCCTGTGTATATATATATATATATATATAATCAATTTCATGATTCAGTTTCTGTTTCTCTTCTGGTGCCTAGAGTATGAACTGTTCTCGAACTGGGTGAAATGGATCCCAGTGATCGCTAACAAAAATAGTATCTTCACTTGATCACATTCTCCCACCAATAAGAATAATATCTTCACATCATTCACATTTCTCCAGCACATGGCATTTTTATGCTTTGCATTCAGTTCACAATATTTACATATGTCACACTTGCAAATTTTCCTTTCTCAAGACTGCATTTTATTTCAAATTGAGGTATTAGGGCAGCTATGTTTCTTTTTTCTCTTTTTCACAGGTGTACCACTTATTTTGTGCACAGAATGAGAAACAAAGAAAAGATACAGGAAGAGACCTGTCCCTAAAATAAGAAAGAAGCTTACAGAACAGATGGTGTCTATTGCCAATTTCTTACTATTCCATGGTCTCATCAGTTGAATAAACAGAATAAAATAATGAAAGGTCCAAACATTAAAACAAGTTGTGTTTTTGTGTTCTTTACTCCCAATCTGATGAATAGCCTCACCGACATAGCAGTCTACACTACAGACATTAATTTGGGTGACAATGCAACAAAAGTCACAAATCTATTGGCAAGTGTCTGGCTTATATGATAAGAGTAATTGATCTGAATTAATCAGGCATCATCATGTTTAGCAAAGCATAAATGAAAATTCATCAAACTGACTTGAACAAGTTCGGCTTAAAATGTTGAATGTCAGGCTCAGGGTTGGAAATTAATGATCTTAAAACTGCAAGGTTTCTGGTTTAATTCCCTGATGTGAGACAATGTGGCTCATTAACCATCACATATTCAACAGATGAAAGCATTCTATTTCTGATTGGATGGGACAAAAGACTCTTGCTGTTATGTTAGACTTTCATTTCTATGTTATTTCACCTCTGAGTTGGAGCACTTTCATTATTAGTTTTTGCTGTCTTTTCTACATCTGGTATTGTTTCCGTTCATCATAACTTTCAAATACCTGGTCAACAGGGTCTGTATCAGGAGCTCCTCCCCCAAAAGGCTGGCCTGGGTATGATACTAAACTGCATCTGATGTTGAGGCTCTAGTTCTGAAGCTCTGAGGAGTGTGAAGTCATCTTTTCATTGCAATTAATCTCACTTCCACTTTGACCGAGAGTTGTAATACTTCTTCCAGTCCCATCTATGAGTCAAAGAGACATGTTTGAAAATTATTTGTATTAGGTAGGAATACTTTAAATCCTAAAACTATGTGCAATTTAGTTGTATCAAGAATAGTTGCTTGTTAGTGTGATTAGGCTTCTTTTTTCAATCACTGGCACAGAGGTAGAATGTTTGCCTATGGTCCAGAAGACAGGGGTTCAATCCCAGATCGAGTCATACAAAAGAATCAAAAATGGTACTTGATACCTCTTTACTTAACACTCAGTGTTATAAGGTACATATTAAGGTTAAGTGGAACAATCCAAGGAAAAGACTAGCACCCTTCCTTACACCTTGGTGTATTAACTATTAAAAAGGGAGTTTCTGACCCCCCCCTGACAAGAGATGGCTAGCTTATATCAACCTTCATGAGTTATTCAATACCAAAGCCATCCTTGTACAAAGACAGTAGTGGTACAATTTAAACCATAGCAGGGAGTTATTATTGTTCACAAATAATTATCATCAATTACTTGAAACTATATAATTACTAACAAAAATAAGACTGACTTTGTCATTTAACTATTGACATGCTGAAAAAGCAACCAGTTAACAGTTTTCTAAGTTAAATATATTCTAACTGTTAGAGTGAGCATCATTAAGAAGTAGATTTAATCAGAGCTGAAGTCATATCTCATATGACAGTTGATCACCTTTTACTAACCCAATTCAACCTTGCCCAGTCAGCTGGGGCTGTAGAATATACCAATTGCTTCTCTGCAGAGGGGTAAGACCTCCCCCAACGAGTGTCCTGGATATGACACTAAACAATCTGATGGTGAGGTTCCAGCAGAGCTGGAGCTTTGGGGAATGCGGAGTACCCCTTCATTGCCATCGCTCCCAGGTCCACTGTGGCCCGGAGTGGTAGCACCTGATAAGGGTCCTATCTATGGGTTAAATAGAACTACGTGCTTCTTTCACTATACTGATTGTTGCATATAATCTATGTATTCATGTTAAACTGAATTGTTTAAAATAGAACTGTTTTGACATTGGAACTGTGTACTAGTGCTGAACTGAATTGCTCGAAATAGAACTGTTTTTTGACGTCTAAACTATGTACTTATGCTGAACTGAATTATCTGAAATAAAACTGTCTGACATTTAACTCTGTGTATTGCCCAGTCGGCTGGGGCTGTAGAATATACTGACTGCACCTCTGCAGAGGGGTAAGACCCCCCCCCCCAACGAGTGTCCTGGATATTACACTAAACAATCTGATGGTGAGGTTCCAGCAGTGCTGGAGCTTTGGGGAATGCGGAGTACCCCTTCATTGCCATTGCTCCCAGGTCCACTCTGGCCCGGAGTGGTAGCACCTGATAGGGCCCTATCTATGGGTTAAATAGAAATAACAGCATACTTATGCTAAAATGAACTGAGTAAACTAAATTGCTTGAAATAGAAATGTTTTTGACAATTAAACCGTACTTACATTTAAACTGCGTGCTTATGCTTAACTGAATTATTTGAAATAGAACTGTTTTTCGACATTAAAACTGTATTTACACTTAACTGAATTATTACATATAACTGCCTGACTAGTTTGAAATGGAAATGTTTTTGATAATTAAACTGTGTACTTATGCTAAACTGAACTGTTTTCAATAGAACAGATTATTTACATAAAAATGGATTTGGCGTTAAATAACCTACAAAGGTTGATATGCCATAAAACCAACCAAACCAAACCAATTCAACCATAGCAGTCTAGACAAAGTACAAATCTACAGGGATGTGCTCATCTTTCCTAAAAATCTTCAAATTATGTTTCTTTTTACTGTCTCATAGTAGAATTAGATTATTTAAACTGAGATAAAAGATGAGCTCATGCTAAGCAAGTTCTAGTTTCATATATTAATCTATATTTACATTTACTTTAATAGCTGAAAATTATTCACCCTCATACAAACAATACTCTGCCCAGACACAGTCATCTTCTTGAATGCAGCCTAAAACTGGGTATAATATGGGAAGTAGCAATGGTCTAGGGAGAGCATCTTTTTTCCTTTCTTTAAATGGCATTAACCTGATGTAGTTTAAGCTAGCTCCAGATGTATATTCACATATGAAGTCTTAAGGATTGGTATCCAAATGTAAACTCCAGTTACATTTGTGTTTGAAATCAGACTTTTCCTTCACTTAGACTGGTTGCCATACCAAAGTTAAAGAGCCTAGTCTACCCAACTATTTACCCATAGCTGGAGGGAGAATAGCTGGGTTCATATCTTTCCCCAAATCATTCGTGCAAAAGTGAAGTACAAACAACCTTATCCAAGATTAAAACTTGTCTGTCCATTTCTGTTATGGCCCTGGAAGGGGTCACAAAGAGAACAGAACACCACGGTAATAGTATAGGTATATATTTACAAGAACAAAGGGTGCTTACAAGAATATAGGATGGTAAGCTAGTTCGCATAACCATGCGGGGTGAGGTTAGATTCCGCATCTAGACTGACTTTGTATTGCTGCATCTTCTGGTATTATGGAGAGTGGTTGAGTCCATTAGTAGGTGATTCCGCCACAACAATTTCCTAGGAGGATAACTATTTGGTCTTCCAGGAGAGTATCTGGAGGAAGCTGACTTGATAACAGGAACGAGTGAACCAGAGCAGGTGCTTGTATGGTCTTGTATGAGCCAATAGAAATTGATTGTCAGGGGTTTAAAGGGGTTTTTCTCTACAGGATCTTGACTAAGCATCACAAGAGCTGCTGTGTGAGATCATAAGAACCAAAGTGTCCTAGGGAAATCCTCTTGGTGACTTTGTATTAATGGGAAGCAAACTGGAAAATGATCAATCCGAACAAATTGATTGATTTTAATGGCATATCATCTCCTCTAGAGGTATTTCATATCAAGAGGTTAGGGAATCACATTCATTGTACATTTATATTTACATTTTTGTGTTGTTGTTTCTTAAGTTTTTGTTTGCACACAGTCCAATTGAATATAAATAGTCTTGAAATATATCTATTTGATCCACACACAGGACCCTAACAGATACTACCACTCCTAGTCAGAGTAAACCAAGGAGTAATAGCAATGAAGGAGTACTGCATGCGCTCAAGATCTCCAGTGCTGAAGCCTCACTATCAGATACAATTTGGTGTCATACCTAGGACGCCCCGTTTTTTTGGTGGGGTGGTCTTAGGATGGAAACCTCATCTGGATCACCTGAATTAAGGGCTTTGATATTGAAAGGCTTGAAACTCACGATAAACCTTAGGAAACAATTGATGATACAGTCCATCTCATCTGATCAATGTCTTGATTAAGCAAGAGAGTTGTGCAAAAAGCAACAAATGGATAAATAAAAGACTAACCAATGAAGTAAAAATAATAAAATTGAATGAAGATTTTATCCATAAAGGCACTATTTACCAACCCCTCCGCTCGGGCAGGATATGACACAAGGTCAATTTTTAAGCGGAGTTTAACAGGTTTGAATTCAGAGTTTTCCTTCTCCTAGACTAGTTGCCTAACCAAGGCTGAAGAACCTAGTCTGTCCTACTATTTACCCATAGCTGGAGGGAGAATGATTGGATTCATACCTTTCCCAAGGGTATTAGTGCAATGTGAAATGCAATCAGTCTCGTCCAGGATTTGAACTCGTATCGCCGTGTTCATTTCCTACGGCGATAACGACTACACCACGGGCACCTCCATAAAGGTAGAACTATGATCAGCAATGTTGTTTGAGGTACTTTTATTAAGTATTTGCTATAACTTCTGTTTGTATTTTTCTGATCTCTCAGTTTGCTGCCAATGTGCGGTTAATTTGACCAAATTGATTTTTAATGTTTTAAGCATTGATTTATATATGTAAGGGAAAACATAAATTTTAAAAATTGCATGAAGAAACAAATCAAAAGCAGATATGAAGTTATAACACAAAAAACTATATTTAAGTACAAGATAAACATGAAGTATACTGAAAAAGAATTTTAAAGAAGTAGCTTATAGCATTTACTTACAAAGTTAGAGTTCAGTAAAAATACAATTAATGTACATCTCAGTAAAGAGAGCTTGACCTCAAAATATGTTCAACTTCAGAATATACAATAGAATGCAGCATCCTTGTGTAATTCCCATCTAGCGTTTTTCTCCAGGCACTTTGTTAAATTCCAAGTGGTGCAACTATACAATAGTACTGATATAGCTACAGCTTGGAAGAATTTTATTTTATCAGAGAGATTAGATTTCCATATGGCTGCTGACCTGTCAATAACAGTCCATGCCTTACCTATGTATATGTTGGCATTGGTAGAAAGTTTTAATTAGTTTTAGGCAGGTTTTCAGTTCTTGAGCACTGAGTAAAAATTAAGTCACTTACAGCTGCTTGCTAGATTACCTTACTAGCCAGTGCTTAATACTAGGCACCCTTAAAAATCAAAAATTAGCCATAAAATTTTTATAAAATGAAAAGCTTTCTATTAACAACTTTTAAACAGCCTATTTTTATTTTTCAGAATTTGCTTTACAAAATTATTTTTTTATTAGGGTCAAAATTATAAATTACTGACTTTGATAAATTGAAATTTATGATTACTCGTGTAAAGAAAGGAAAAAATGAATGAAATAAAACAAACAATATCTTTGAAGTCATTAATAAAAAATAAATGAATTGCTAAATAAATTCTTTTTTTAAAGCCAAGAACTTAAAAAAAAAAAACAAAAAAAAGATATTTTAATGTTTTGTTTTTGTTTCAATTATTGTTCATGGATTTTTTTTAACTAGAAAATTCAATTCATGCAATAGACAGGTTAATTTTTCATTAAAATGAATATTTTTTAATTCAAAAATCTTCTATCATGGAATCTAATTCCTTTCAATAATTATCAACTGATTTAGTATAAATTCATCCAGGAGATTTCATCCTTTGTATTTCAGAGATCAAAAAAATTTTATTTCCCTTTTTTAAACTTTGGAACTTGGACTGAATTAATTCAAGTCAAGATATTTTGACTTTCATCAGCCTGCCCTATAAGACTTAATTAATCACAGTTCTTAATTAGCATTTAATACAGTTTAAAAGAAATTTATTTTCTAATGTGAAAATCTGCTATTTTTCATCAGTAATGATATGGAATTTTAAATAAAGAACAGAGCTTTCATTCAAAATAAGAAACATTATTTACAATATCTGTACATTTCATTTCAAAGAAAAGTAGAAATTCTAACAAAAACACTCACACATACACAAATATATATATATATATATATATATATATATATATATGGGTAATATTCGGTCAGGTTAAAAAGTTTGGAGTAATTCCCTCAGGACAAGAAAATCATTCAAGAGCAGAACATTTAAATTTTCCTGGTAGAGAGCTCAATGTAATTTATCACAGAGCAATATTTCTTTAAGAAAAAAACCAAAGACCGGTTAATTCATGAATCATGAATTAACCAGTCTTTGGTTTTTTTATTAAAGAAATATATATATATATATATATATATATATATAGTATTGAACAAAAACAAACAGACAATGAAAAAACTGAACCAGTTTTACTATTGCCATAAATTATTATCAAACTTTGATGGCTTAGACACACAAAGGAAGTGGTTATTTTCTTTGATAACTGTTATCAAAGTTCCATTAGTTGTTATGAAAAGTCATAATATTATAAAAAGTAAATTCTCAGGAAAAACAAAAATTAGGACATTTTTTAGAATTTTCTTTTCCTTAATATGATATCCTAATTTTTGAATAGGCCTTTGCTGATGGTTAAGCAGTTATCTAAGTCTGAAAAAGGTCAAATTGTGACAAACAATGATTATGGACTGTCACTTTATCACAAAGAAATCAAATCTCCATCTTTCATCAATTGATGTTTTCCTCAAAAATTATAAAAATAATGAAAATTATCATCAAAAAGAAGGTTGTATTCTCAAAAAAAAAAAAAAATGCTACATTTGAAGATTCAAAAATTGTGAGGGAATTTTGAGAAGAATAATTAAGGGAAATAATCCCTTCCTATATGAGTGTAAGCCATAAAGTTTCCTTAAAATTTGTGGCAATAATAAAAAATGGTCCAGTTTTTCCTTGTCCAATACTTAATATATATAAGGGTGGAACAAATAGTCATGAAATTATTGCCTTTATAGCAATGTTCAATATATCATTAGGCTGCATACTTATGGCTGTAACTTAAAAAAGCTTTTTAATAAGTAATAATCAAAACGGAGGTTGGAAATGAAATGTAAATCTTTATAACATTAACAGAATACAATACTTGCCAATGGTATGAAGAAGGTAACCACTGCTAGTTGTGACTACTTAGTATATTTTCATCTTCTCACAATAGTGCCCAAAGTATTTATGTGAAATGGGACATACCCATTAATGTTTATAGGTAGGGTATATAACACACACACACACATATATATATATATAGGTATTATTTGGTCCAGTTAAACCTGAGTTGGGAGTAATTCCATCAGGGCAAGAAAACTATTCAAGAGTGAACATTTAAATTTTCCTGGTAAAGAGCTCTTATATATGAGTGAGAGACAAAACATAACAGACAAATTCTATTTTAATCAATTTATATTGATTTTATTTTATTTTCCAGATAGATTATGAAGGTTTTTTTCAAGTTAAGGAAGAAATTGTCTAAATATCTTCCCATGGCTTTTCCATCATTAATTTTTTTAAGGACATTTATTTCCTATCCATATCAAGATGGATACTTTTTGACAGCACAAAGACGCAATTGCACAAAAAACTGCTAATATTTGAAGCTATAATTATAGAAACCAAAAGAACAACATTAACTGAAATACAATCCAGCCAAGAAACTTTTATTTTCAATATATCTAACAATTAATAAGCATATACTAAGTTAATCAACATAATATCTAAAAAGGTCTGCTTACTCTGTCACAGTTCGCTAAGAAATGTCATTAACACAAGAAAAGAAATTAATCTTTCATAGTAATCATTATCATGTCACATCACTAGCCTGGATTTCCCTGACTCTCCCTTGCCATTCATCTCTATGATCCATCGCCCTTGGCAGGTCCTCTAGACTACATCCTTTATTCATATACAACCATTGTAGATAAGTTCTATCTGGTCGTCCAACACCTGCTTGTCCATGTGAAGGGGTTCACAGGAAAATGTTGCTTATGAGTTCATCCTTACTTCTTCAGCAGTGTCCTACATGTCTTGTTAGTCTGATTTAAATGGTTTTAAGGATGAGAGGTAGGTGACCATAAAGCTGCTGTTTTGTTGGGTATTGCTTCTAGGATTTGTTCAATATAGGACACAACATTATCAATTGCCATCAAGTTTTTTCTCTCTGCACTTCGTCAGCATCCATGTGGTGCATCTATATAGTAGTATAGACACGACTGCTGCTTGGACAGAATTGCGTCTTATTTTATCGGATAAGTCTGACTTCCATATAACCGATAACCTATCAATAGCTGACCGTGTCTTCACTAGTCATGTATTGATGTCACTTTCCATAAATGAGATGCTACTTTCAAGGTAAGTAAATTTGTCCCCTAATTTCAAGAAACAACCTGTTAATAGTAATAGAATGTATGTATTCTAATGTTACACCTTTTTATCATCACAAATAAATAATGTACCATTCTATTTTGATTGTGAAGAAGAGAAAGGAAGAGTACCCAGCACATCTTCGAGGAAGGGTTCAAATTCATATTTTTTATCTAAGTTATTCACCATTAAGTAATTTGTACACAAAAATGATTGTTTTTTTTTTGTAGTGTAATAAAGAAAACAAAAACCTTTATATAAATACTTTATATTCATTATACTTTATGGATAATATCAATGACTTGAATTTTCATTTTTTTGATGACCTCCTTTTGTTGTTGAGCTCATTTTCATAAAAATGAAATATTTGTAAATTTATGCATGGAAATAAGAAAAAGAAAACATATGAAAAATTCAATATTCACTGGTACTGCAACTCATTATTATTAATAAGGACCAGTATTATTCTTCATAAGTAAAGTTAGCGACCATAGTCGAGGGTGACCTGAAGGCTCCCTTTTCGATAGCTACTACACCAAGGTGTAGGGGAGAGCGCTACTCCATTCCCAGGTCTCCCGGGCCATTGGCGAACACTCTAACCGCTGGGCCAATGTCCCGGTTCTCTAACAAAACGGCTGGAGAAGAAACTAGATGGCAATTACACAAGAATGCTGCGTGCAATCCTGAACAAGTCCTGGCAGCAACACCCCACAAGACACCAACTGTACGGCCACCTGCCTCCTATCACGAAAACTATTCAAGTTAGGCGAACCAGACATGCAGGACATTGCTGGAGAAGCAGAGATGAACTCATAAGAGATGTACTCTTATGGATCCCCACACACGGCCGCGCAAAAGCAGGACGACCAGCATGAACGTACATTCAGCAGCTATGTGAGGATACAGGTTGTTGTCCTGAAGACCTACCTAGGGCGATGAACGATAGGGAGGAGTGGCGAGAGAGGGTCAGGGATATCCGTGCTGCCAGCACGATATGATGATGATGATTATTCTTCATCTTCTAAGTTTCAGAATATCAGTTGCTTTTTTAAACAACTCACTCAGGATGTCTTTCTATGACAGCAAGAAGTCATGGGTATTGGAAAAAATAATTACGGATAAAGAAAAAGCAACTAAAATCAAATGGAAGTCAAATTAACAATCAAAGTAAGTAAAGTTGACGAACTTAGTCGAAGGTGACCAGAAGGTGACCTTTTCAATAGCTACTACACTGAAGTGTAGGGTAGGGTGTTACTCTATTCCCTGGATTGCTCCACTTTACCTTACCTTACCTTATAATGTTGAGTGTTAAGCAAGGTGGCATCTAGTACCATTTTTAGAGTCTTTGGTATGACTGGACCTGGGATTGAATCGTGGTCTTCCGGACCATTGGTGAATACTGAGTGATTAAATTAAAGAAAAATATCTTATTGATATTATTCATGTTTAAGAATACGAACATGGAGTTGGCAAATAAAAGATGAGAGTATTGGATAGCATTAAAGGTGTTATTTAGACTTTTGTGATAACACAGATTCTCCAAGTTTTGATGGTAAAGCACCTGATACAAAAGCTCAGGCTTCCACCAAGCAGAAGTGTCAATTGGAGATGGTTGGTTGGGTTTTATGGCATATTAGCCCTTGTAGGTTATTTAATGCCAAATCCAGTTCATACACATATATATTAAATATATATATAATTTGTCAACAAATAGTTTGTGGGTAACATTATTTTTTTTTTAAATCGAGCTGATTATTTTGCATTGCTATCAAATGATTTCAAGCATTGCTATCAAATACTAAAAGTTTTATTTGCTTCAGTTGAATGGTTTCACATATTGCTATCTAATACTAATAATTCAATTTAATATCCATCATTTGTTTGTACATAGTTAAATGGTTTTTAAGTATAGTAAATGACTAAACAGGTTTATTTGACTCATAGATTGGACCATAACAATAATACTACTCCAGGTCAGAGTAGATTTGGGAGTAATGGCAATGAAGGAGTACTCCACATTCCCCAAAATGACAGGATTTGAGCCCCACAATTAAATACAGTTAAGTGTCATATCCCAGACCCTGATTGAAATAGGGTGGGTATTAAACCTCAACAGAGATGCAGTCAGCATATTCAACTACTGCACATGGTCCTATTGAATGATTTTTAAACAGATCAGCTTGACTCAAAGATGGGATCTTTATGGGTACTAATATTCCAGGTCAGAGTGGAGTTGGGAGTAATGGCAGTAAAGAGGTACTACACACATCCCAGATCTCAAGAGCCGAAGTCTCACAATGTGTCATACCTCAGACACCTCTTTTTTGGGGAGAAGAGTCTTATCTGGAGGAGTATACAGTTAGCATATTCTAATCCCTGCTGACAGAGCACCTCATAATTAGAGTGGGGTAACTGTAGCATAATAGATATTTAATTGAATATATTGCAAAATAAAACAAAAAAATTAAGTAATCATCTGTCATACTTGTGTCTGGTTGTCTTTGCTTGTTATTCATTTTTAAAGAAGTAATTGATCTTATGTTATTCAAAATTATTTTTCTCCTCCATATTTTATATCTTATAGTTTATAAAATAACTGTAGTATTTACATACAGTCCTGGTCATAATTGTTGGCACTTATGAATTTCAGTACATTATGTAGGATATCTTTTCAATAAAAAATGAATCTGGTGAAATAGAATTGGTCTTTTGACAACTCATGGTTGATGAGGGACAGCAAATCATAAAACAAGTTTATATACAGGGTGTCCAAAAAAATATTGACATTATTTTACAGGTCCATAATTTTGGCAATTCCAGTTGAAATTACCTCAAATTTTCACAGAATGTATAGAAACAGATCAAGATTTTATATCTAATGGAAGAGGACAGTACATGTTTATCTCAATGAGACTCTGCCTGAGAGATAGATTGAGCGTGGTGGAAATGAAGACTGTTTTCTGATGAAATAGCCGCCCTGGTCACTGGACCTATGCCCTCTGATTTCTTTTTATGGGAATATGTGAAGAGACTGGTCCATATCCTCGCTCTTCCTGCTATCATTAATGCACTGAAATAGAGAATCACTTTCATACCGGATAATGTTACAGGAGGCATGCTACAGTGTATTTGGCAAGAACTTAACTATTGACTTGATATGTACCAAGTCAAAAGGGTCACATATTGAATAATTACGAAAGGCTCATATATGAACAATTATAAAATTAGTCCCAGAATAAACTTACGATATTCAACACGTAGACTGTTCAATTTCATTGACCTAGACTTAATTGCTTTTAAAATGAAGTCAAATTCTTTGGGACACACTGTATATTTGGTTAATTTTTGTTTATTTCAGAAGATATAGCAAAAAATGTCCAAGTTTAACAATAATGGTGATCGAGACAGTTGGTACAGATACTACACTTTGGTCTTGTAATAGATACAAGAAATACCATCTTGTATAATCTTGTTATTCATTGATGGGGACTGTGTTAAGATACTAAAAAAAGAAAATGTTATCAACATTCCTATAAATTGGACTTGCTGACAAGTCACACAGAAATTAATGTTTCTCACCTGATCACCAAAGTTAAGCAGCAAGAAGCCAGTTCAATTCTTTGATAGGTGACCATTTAGCAAGTATTGTAAGCAACCTCAGGCCTGTGGACTAGACTGTACAAAGCTTAGTAAATGATAGCATTCCTTTAGAAGGTTCATGTCAGACAATTACCAAACTTCTTTAGATTTTTTTTATTTATTTTCTTCACCATTTCTTAACTCAAGAAAAGCTTATCACATTTTCCAAACATTAAAGAATGCTATGAATTTTTTTTTATCAACAACACTGATTCTTTTTTTGGAAGATTTTTCATACGAAAGGAATTAGAAGATGTGATAGTTTTAAAATGTCTGCCTTCTTTTGATTCCTTCACAACTATATTTTCATTGTGACTATGAAGTTTATATCAGATGTATCAGATATTTTATTGGAAACCTTTAAGTGATATCAACCATAATAGTGATCCAAAGTATTCACTAGTAAACAAGGGGGTGTCCTTGTGATGTAACGGTTAAAGTGATGGACTGTGGAATCGTAGTAAGAGAGTTTGAAATCCAGTCGTGCTATTACGTTCACTTTCAGACAAATACCTTTGAGAAAGGTATGAACCCCCTTATCCTCCAAGCTATGGGTTCAATAGTACCACTACTATTCTTCTAAAAGAATGGCTTTGGCATTAGATAACCCATGAAGGTTGATCCTATTTACCAACCCCTCCGCTCGGGCAGGATATGACATAAGGTCAATTTTTAAGCAGAGTTTAACAGGTTTGAATTCAGAGTTTTCCTTCTCGTAGACTAGTTGCCTAACCAAGGATGAAGAACCTAGTCTGCCCTACTATTTACCCATAGCTGGAGGGAGAATAATTGGATTCATACCTTTCCCAAGGGTATTAGTGCTATGTGAAATGCAATGAGTTTCGTCCAGGATTTGAACTCGTGTCGCCGTGTTTGTTTCCTACGACAATAACAATTACACCACGGGCACCTCCAATGAAGATTGATATGCCATTAAACAAAGAAACCAAACCAAACCAAACTAGAAAACAACAAGTGTTGATGTTTACTGAACATAGTCAGGCACAAGATCATAGGTTTGGACCACTTAGTAAATGTTAATTTATTATTCATTTTAAAACCATAAAACCTGCTAAGGAAAACAGTATTTAATATTTCTATTAATTTGAATACTCCTGACTATACTCTTCATTTTTCATGAAAAAAATTTCAACAAATAATTATCTAATACTTCCTTTAAAATAAACATAAAATTGAAAATAAACAAATGTCTAAAAGTATTGATCATAATTTTAATCTTTGTTTAGTTGTTTGGATTTTATGACATATCAACCTTTGTAGGTTATTTAATGCCAAATCCATTTTTATGCAAATACTCAGTTCTATTTTTAAACAATTCAGTTAAGCATAAGTACACAATTCAATTGTCAAAAACATTTTTATTTCAAGCTATTCAGTTTTGTCAAACAGTTCATATTCAAACAATTCAGTTTAGTATAAGTATAATTTTTGTTTACACACAGCTAAATGTCAAAAACAGTTCTATTTCAAGTAATTCCATTTAGTATTACACAGTTTAGTTCTATTTGACTTATAGATAGGACCCTATCAGGTGCTACGACTCCAGGCCAGAGTGGATCTGGGAGTGAGGACAATGAAGTGGTACTCTGCATTCCCCAAAGCTCCATCATTACTGGAACCTCACTATCAGATTGTTTATTGTCATATCCAAGACACTCGTTGTTGGGGGGAGGGTCTTACTCCTCTACAGAGATGAAGTTGGTGTATTCTACAGTCTCAGCCGACTAGGCAAAATTTTAATCCATTTATGTAGTTTGATGAGATTTCCACAGGCGCTCATAAATTCTGATGCCTAGGTAGAATTACCACAGAGAGACCCATTGCTTCTTGACAGGACGTACAGATACAAAAGTCTCATCCAAGAAAAAATTACAGAGACATAGAAAGAGAGAAACAGAAATAGTCATATAATGCAGATGGATGATCTTGCCAAGTATCCTCATTTTGGTTGTTTTTATCTCAGTTTTTCCCATAGTCCCCTTGGATTTCCCTTACATATTATATATATATATATGTTTTGAAGCATGCGTAGTGTATTGGTTGATGTCACTGGAAATAGAATTGTCGATCTGAGTTCAAATCCTAGATAAGGCTATTTGTATTTCACTTCACATTACTATCCTCGGGAAAGGCATGAATCCATCTGTTCTCCCTTCAAGTATGAGTAAATAGTAAGATAGAAGTTTTTTTTTAGCTTTGATACAACATCCTGTCTTGAAGTAAAACTCGGAATTCAACTAGATTTACTCTACTTAAAAACTGAACTTGTGTCACATCAATCCATGTGAGAGGAATTTGGTAAATTCCTATTTTTTACATATTTTGTATTTTAAAAAATTTTTTAATAAATTAACCTGATGAATTAATGAATAAAATATTTTACTCATTTAAAACTTTTCAAAAATGTAGTTCCTCTTATGAACACCCTTATACCCATGGCTATAAGTTAGATAGTATCACTGATGTTCTTCTATAGTGTTGGCTTTGGTGTTAAATAACTAATGAAGGTTGGTATGCTATAAAACAAAGAAAATGAACTGGGCTGCATTTTCTCATTGTTTCTTTGTTTGTTTAATCTTAACTTCTGCTACAGAGAGAGCGTAGTATCTGATTAGCTTACAACTCATTGTTGCACACTAACACTGAGATAATCTGTGTTAAAAAGCAACAGAAATTAAGATGAAAGAAAGACCAACAGAAAATGAATAATTGTTTATTCCTGGAGAGAAGTCAGCAGTTGATCAATCAAGGAGTGATGACAGCTCTGTAAAGTAGAACAGAAGGTACAGTCTTGCATGGGGAACTCTCCAAAAATGTACACCTGCAATCGAGTCAAACGAGTAATATGCCCTTGCTAAGTGGACCGTTAGAAGGGTATAAGTTGGTGGCCATCTGGGAGGAAGGTGTTTCATCTTACTCTTGATGGTATACAAGTTCAAAGCATTAAGAGTTTCAAGTTTGTAAAGTTTCATTTTTTTTAAGTAGCCTAAAAGGAATCAATATGTTAGAGCTAAAATGTTTTGACAATCCAAATTCTTGATGTTCTATGAATATAATCCTCTTGATATGTTCCTAATGATACTCCCTTGCACTAGAAATAAACACCAATATATTTCTATATGATTTCTGCGACATGGATCTTTAGAAATAAATATTCGATAAAGATTGTATGAATGGTAAGAAGGATGAGGTTAAGCGGCAAACTTTTTTGCCCCAGGGTCCAGATCACTATCAGTACAAAATATCTGAAATATTTTATCTCTATGAACCCCTGCTATTCTTCTAATATATTCTGCTAGATATTTTCACGAGATACTCGGTAGCACTGAAAATATTAAACACTTCAACAGATTTCTTTTTTCTTTTTTTTTTTTGAGACAAGGAGCTTTAAAAAATAAAAGTCATATTAAGATTGTACATATCTATCTGAAATGTGCGGATAAATAGAGTTAAGGGGCCAATAGTGCTTTTTGATCAGGATCACTCAATAGTAGATGTACCACAATGTGATATCACTGGATAAAAGAGTGAAGCTTTGTAGGCTTCAAAACACAAAGGTATCGTAAAAAATCAAGCAAAGCCATTGCTTCTGTAATCTTCTCAAAAGATATCTTCTAAGCGGCCAACAGTCAGAAAATGATCTAACAAGATTTAGGATTGACACCTTTGAATATTGATATTCTCTGCTGATAACGGAGAACAAAATACATCTATTGAAATGAAATTTCCTAAGACACTTCAAGATCTCTACCTCTTTTGATCCTCATAAAAATTAGAGGAAATCACTGATCTTTGGGGAAATGCGTCAAACCTAAAGGAATTATCATCTTCCCGATAAAACTCCAGATCAGAATAAATGTTAAAACATTTTCTTGGATTTTTCACGTTCGCATAAGCTTTTCATAAATACTTAAAAATGCACTTCTCGATAAAATTCCAGTTGAACAATGCATTTTTGTCAGAGACTTATTCTCAACTACTTTAAAAGTGTTGTCCCACTTTTATAGCAATGGATGGATGGAAAGAATAAATTTTTAAAAAATATGATTGATTGATTGATTTTAACGGCATGTCATACTGTCATGGGTAATTTTATTCCAAGAGGTGAGAGAATTATGTTCATTTTGTGTAGTTGCTTCTTGAGAGATTTTTTCCATGCAGCTGTGATATCAAATATTCCATGCAGCTATGTGATAACAAATATTCCAAGAGGCTATGTGATATCAAATATTCCAATCAAATCGGTTTATTTAACATAAAGATGGGACCTCAACAATTGCTACCACCCTGGGTCATATTGGGCACGGGAATAATGTTTAAGAAATAGAGGAAATATTTTAAGAGTTCAAAAGTTCACAACACTCTGTAACTGTTTTTGTTTGTTTGTCTGATTGATTTGTTCTTTTTTTAAATATAATTAAAACTTAGTTTTCCCCAGACTTTTGCACACATATTATTTTGTAAATTTTGTTTTTTTCGGTGGAAGTATATTTTTTATGAGTTACTTTCATGATTTTTGCCGTGTTCACTCTTCCTAATATTACTACACCTATTTGGTTGGAACTGTAGAATACACTGACTGCATATCTGCAGAGGGGTAAGACTCTGCCCATGAATGTCCAAGATATGATGTTAAGCAATCTGGATGGTGAGGCTTCACTGATACTGGAGCTTTGGGAAATGCAGAGTACCCCTGAATTGCCATCACTCCCAGGTCCACTCTGGCCTGGAATTGTAATACCTGCTCAGTCCTATCTATGAGTTAAATAGAACTGTTTGACATTTAAACTCAGCACAAACAAATGACTTCCACTCAATTGAATTATTTGAAATAGAACTGTTTGATCATTTAACTGTGTGTAAAGAAATGACTAATGTTTAATTGAATTGTTAGTGATACATAGCAATACTTGGAATCATTTAGCTTTGTTAAATTAAGTTAAATTGAATTGTTAGAAATAGAACTATTGAATCATTTAACAACATATATTTTCAAAACATGTATAAAAATTATATATCTAATATATATGTAAAAAGAGGATTTGGCATTAAATAACCTACAATTGTTGATAAGCCATAAAACCCAACCAAACCAAACTAATATTGCTAGGCTTATAAGTGTTAATCTAATACCATCCGATTTGTAGTAGACCGTTTAATTTATGCTTTCTATTGATCCTTAATCATTTTCTGGTGATAGTTTTTCCAAGTCAAAGTGATATGCACTTCCTAATGACCTCAACTGAAAGGTCATTCATTTATGAATATTATTCTATCATATAGTTAATTTGATTCATTAAAGTGTCAAGAAAAAGAAAAATGTAAATCTTTCTTGATACAATGAGTTATAAACTATTCATATTATTCTGTTGCTGTTGCTATGACTGCAAATATATACAAGATATTACAAGAATTTAATTAAAATCTGATATAGTCATGTAATCATTTCTCAGCCTTTTGGCAAGGAATGCGAAATTGATTGCTTGGTCTCAGGGGGCCTACCCACCCAGGCAATACCTGTGTGTGGGGTTAAGTTTATCGCTAGCTTCCTAAGGTAACCAAATAGGGGAATGCTGATGGGATCAACCATTTTTTGCAATTGTCGCACATGAGTCTCAATTCATGCACGGGCCCCACATTGAAATGACCTTGAGTCAAATCCTACCTGGTGAGAGGTATCCATATTTACCAACCCCTCCGCTCGGGCAGGATATGACACAAGGTCAATTTTTAAGCGGAGTTTAACAGGTTTGAATTAAGAGTTTTTCTTCTCCTAGACTAGTTGCCTCACCAAGGCTGAAGAACCTAGTCTGCCCTATTGTTTACCCATAGCTGGAGGGAGAATAATCGGATTCATACCTTTCCCAAGGGTATTGTGCTATGTGAAATGCAACCAGTCTCGTCCAGGATTTGAACTTATATCCCCACGTCCATTTCCTACGATGATAAGCATTACACCATGGGCACCTCCTGGTGGTGGGAAGAATCAATAAATATGCCTTTGACCTGAGACATGCCAGTTCACTCAGTCCATTTTTAGAGGACAATCCCTATGGACAGTCCATGCCCCATTGTATAAAAGCAATGTCATCCTGTCATATAGGTTAAGTAGGCCATAATCCTGGGCCTCATAATCCAGGGTCCCCGGACTAACACTGAAACAAGTGAACAAGTTTATAAATGAATAAACATGAAATAGCATATATATATATATATATATATATATATATATATATATATATGCAAATTTCATGAAACATAATAGACATTTTATGTCTACATATTTTCTTCTGGATTCGTTCGAATTCCCATATTACTTTTATCGTATTCGGGGGGAATTGATTTATGTATTGTCCATAGTTGTATGTATCCCTAGTACTTTCTGCCCAACTTAGGGCCATCATCAGGGGAGGATCTATTACAAAAGTGATGTAACTTTTGTTTTAGTATATTACTACTGTGTAAGGGCGTCTTTGCCATTAAAGATTATGGCGTTTGCTTTTAAATGTAATTCTATAATTAGTGCCAGTAGCTAAAGACATTTAAGTACATTAGCACTGGTTCGAAAATTAATTCTATTGAGTGTTTGCTGCAGGCCTCTAATATGTAGTGCTTCGAGAATCTGAAGTTTTTGTTTATTATTTTGATGTTCTAATATTGTTGTGTTGTCGGTGAGAATTTTTCGTAGTTGTGTTATTGGGTATGAATGTTTTTTTAAATGTTGAGCTATTGAACTTGTATCAGAAAGGTGCATTGTAAGTCTCCTCGACAGGGTAGTTGAGGTTAAATCAACATATATATTATTATTATCAGAGATTCAATCTCCTAAAGGACATTTAAATTTATATATAACGTTGGTTTTTGGCAAAACCCCAATCGAGGGAGAGGAATTATTTCTAATGACTAAATTCAAGGTTTTAAACTTATTATAATAAATAAGTTTTATTATTTTATTAGGATCAGTGGGGAGTATGTTTTTGTGAATCAATGTTTTCAATATTTTTTCATCGGATTTATAATTGTAGTGCATTTGGTTACAATAAAAAAGTTTGATATATGTTTGTTGACTGGATGGAGTAGTACACTGTTTATTTTGTTGGTTAACATTTTTGATCATACGCTTAATTTTTTCATCAACAATATACTTAGGAAACCCATTATTGATGAGAGCCTGTTTTATGTTTTCTACCTCTTTATAAAATATTGTTTTGGAGGAAGAGATTAGTTTGGCACGGGATATTAGATAATTGCTTTTTTATATCTGAAGGGGCATTCACTTTTAAAGTTGAGGGTACAGGAGTTATTACTAGAGGGTTTTTTGTAAGTGGAGGTAGTGAAGTTATTATTATTGTTAGTATCGATGAGAACATCTAAAAAGGAAATTTTATTGTTTTTGTTTAGTTCATGAGTAAAGTTAAGAACTGAATTGTTTTGGAAGGCGTCTTGTAGTATGTTGATTTCGTTGATATTATTAGTAAGAATAAGGATATCATCAACATATCTTAGGTATATTGGAGGTTTTTTTATGCTATTAAAAATTCTATTTTCGAGATCGGACATGTAGAAATTACTGAAAATCGGACCTAGGACAGACCCCATAGATACACCATCTGTCTGAACGTAAATATTTCCAAGATGGTCATAAAATGGAACTTCAGTAGTGCATGTTAGGAGTAGTTTTCGGAGTATATTAGGGTTGATTTTAAGAGGAGGAAGAGATGGGTTATTATAAATATTATTCATAATATATATATAATATATAATATATATATATATATCATGATAACAAGATTTGTTTTATTTCATATTCCATTTTTAAGTAAATCAGTTTAAGATCATACTAAAACATTGCAATAAATGTTCTAACTTTTGATAAAAAATTTTTGCTTAGTATCAATATTTTAATACTACACACACCAAAGTGCTGAGTGAATAGATTTTCTTTCAAGGAATCATGCAAGTTTTTATCTGCCTGCTGGACAAAGTAATATGGCATGACATAATAAGTATTAGATACATTTCTTCTTTTAGATGTCATTTTTTTTTAAGTCTCCCTCAGTCAATGTAGGAATCTCAGCATCATTCTATGTATTAGCCTATATTCATGTGCTTTTAGAGGTGTGTATAGAGTAACTTCTGTGGTCACGGGAAATGGAATCGATGAGCCCAAGTTTAAATCTTGGAGGAGGCTATCTGTATTTCCATCTGTGCTTACACAAGACAGAAAGGTCTGAATCTGTTGTATTACAGAGAAAAACAACATTGATGTATGAAAATATAATCAGCTTCTTTTCTTTTCTTTTTATTACCTAAAATGTATGGACAGGTAAAGTAAAAGAGGGTCAAAGATGGCTGAGCTGTACACACAGGAGCTGAGGTAGGAATCTTCAGTGAACCTCTTTTTACTTCCTTCTGCCATTGGGTTGAAACCCTCTTGGTTATATAACATCCCAGATGTCTTCACAAATTCTCATGATCACACCTCCAGCCTGCCACCTACACATTACACATGGACATGTCTCCTTCTAGCATGCCACCCTCACAATTTATGCGGGGTTTCCACCAAGAACACCAGCATCCTGTTTACTTTAGGTACTAGGTGCGTTTCCAGTTATTTTTGTTCCCAGGATTCGATTCTGTGGCTGCATCGACAGACATCAATAAGATCCAACAAATCCATCTATTCTCTCCCCTTCCAATTTTGTAAGGCAGCCTGGGTTTTTTAGTTTAAAGTAAAGGAAAACTCTGTATTGAAACCAGCTGTAATCCACTTTAAAATTGTCATATGTCCTGTTTGTTTTGGAAGGGTTGGGTAAATACTTTCATTTATTACTTTTACTTTCCATGGTTTCTTGCACATAGGTTTTGGGGCTTCAAATATTATCTCATGCAATGCTCCTAATTTCTTTAACTTGACTCTGTCTAAAGAGGGGACAAAGTTTGGCTTTATTGCATGTAGCAGGTTAAAACATTCTTTTAGGTTTAAGAATTTCTAAAATGAGTCATCCAAAATTAACTGAAACTTGCATTCTCTTTAAATTTAACTGGTAATGATATTTTACAAAATTCAATCAAACAACAAAATGAAATTTACAATTACAGAGTATGTGTGATCGTCCTACCAATGACTTATATAAATATGACCACCTAAACGCTTCCAAAGAAAAAAAGGAAAATGATTTTATTTAACAATAACAGGATATTGCTTCACAATTCTACTTCAATGTTTAACATAAAAAAAACAACTTAAAGCAAGTATTTATCTATGTAAGTATTTACTCAATTCTTTCACTACATGCGACACAAAGTCTTTATTTTAAGTCGGGTATCATTGGTTTGAATTCTGAGTAATCACTCTCTTTGGCTTGTTACTCTAGCAAGGTCAAAAAGCCCAGTCTATCCTATTATTCGCCCATAGGTGGGAGAACATATGTATTAATGCCTTTTCCAAGGGCATAAGCATATAGTGAAGTGAAAACAGCCTCATCCAGGATTTGAACTCTGGTCACCAATTTGATTTCCAATGATGTTAAGTGTGTCTCCAATTTATTACTATAACCCTATTTAAACTTGTAATGAAATTCCTGATTATTTCCCTAGAAATAGACTTTATATAGATTCCCCTTTAGATAGAAAACCAAATGAAAGAAATATATTTTATTTTATTTGCAAATGTTAAAAATTCAATGTAATTTCGAGAATCATAAATAGGTACAATATTTCTGTGGATTCCTTTATATCAAAGGGTAAAAAAAATCTACTAAATTGCTAATATTTGATTGTCTGGGAGGATATTTTATCTTTTTTTATTTTATTCTGTTTCATTTTATCTTGTTAATATATATATACTTTTTTTTACTATATTTCTTCCTGATCAATTCTTGTAATTTACAAAGTTATCTTATATTTTAAACTATAATTTCATTATGATAAAAATGATTTTTTTTGTTTTCATATTTCTTTTTGTAATTTTTGTTTATGTTTCTTTCTGATTGATTTTGTAATTTATGCTTCTTAGAGATTTGGGTGGAAGAATACCTTTCAGGATAAGATCACACAACCCTTTGTAAAGTACCAACCATGAAGTAGTTGTAGTGTTGACACACAATTATTTTATTTAGTCTCAAGTCAGTGACCATGCCATTTCAAGCTGACGCCTGGCATTAATAACAAAAGGTTGTTTGCTAACAATGATATTTCGGCCTAAGGGTGCTGTCCCTCCAGAGCTTTGCCTACTTGCAAGACTAAGTTTATCGCTTGGTGCCTGAGGTGACCCATGAGGGGAATGCCAATGGGGTTAATTATTTTCCCCCTGCCATGCATGAGTCTCGATTCGCGTGTGGCCTAGAACATAAAACAACCTTGTGCCATATTCTAACATGCTGGGATGTAACATAAATTGCGTCTCAAACATTTACAAAAACCAGAATTCTTTCTGTAAAGACTGGGCTCTTTTATATTATCAGAGGAGGTAACTTCTCTCATTCAATGCTTGCCTATGGAAGCTCTTATTATTTAATGGAATGGTCCATTTCTACTCTAAACCCTTCAGGTGCTTAAATTTTTTATTTCATTTATCATCATCATCATGTCGTGCCGCCAGCATGGATATCCCTGATCCTCTCTCACCACTTCTCCCTATCATTCATCGCTTTTGGCAGGTCTTCAGGGTTACATCCCGTATCCTCACATAGCTGCTGTATGTATGTTTGAGCTGGTCGTCCTGCTTTTGCTTGGCCATATGCGGGGGTCCATAGGAGTACATCACTGATGAGTTTGTCTTTGCTTCTCCAGCATGGCTGGTTCGTCTAACTTGTATAGTTTTCGTGATGGGAGGCAAGTGGCCGTATAGTTGGTGTCTTGTGGGGTGTTGACGCCAGGACTTGTTCAATATTGCTCTCAACATTCTTGTGTAATTGTCGTCTAGTTTCTTCTTCAGCCGTTTAGTTAGCGTCCAAGTAGTGCATCCATATAGTAGTATCAATACAACCGCTGAAAGTAGTGCATCCATATAGTAGTATCAATACAACCGCGGAAAGAAACTACGTTTCATTTTATCAGTCAGGTCTGATTTCCGTATGAGCGAGAGCCTATCGATAGCTGTCCATCCTTTCGTTAGTCGTGTGTCAATGTCTTTTTTGGTTGATGAGACGCTACTTCCTAGGTTGGTGAATTTATCTACTAAAAACTTTTCCTTTTTTGTCTATTTATTGTTCAATGTATTAAGCAAGGAAATACCAAGTCCCATTTTTGGAGTTTTCGGTACAACTCGACCTGGAATCAAACCCTGATCTCTCGGACCATTGGCGAAAACTAGTGAGTAGAGTGTTCGCCAAATGGTCCGGGGTTCAATCCCAGGTCGAGTCATACCAAAGACTCAGTAAGTAGTACTTGATGCCACCTTACTTAAAACTCAACATTATAAGGTACGAATCAAAGGTAACAGGGAGCTATCCAGGGAATGGAGTAGCCCTCTCCCTTACACCATGGTGTCATCATCATCATCATCCTATCGCGCTGGTAGCACGGATATCCCTGACCCTCTCTCGCCACTCCTCCCTATCGTTCATCGCCTTAGGTAGGTCTTCAGGACAACATCCTGTATCCTCACATAGCTGCTGAATGTACGTTCGAGCTGGTCGTCCTGCTTTTGCGCGGCAATGTGTGGGGATCCATAAGAGTACATCTCTTATGAGTTCATCTCTGCTTCTCCAGCAGTGTCCTGCATGTCTGGTTCGTCTAACTTGAATAGTTTTCGTGATAGGGGGCAGGTGGCCGTACAGTTGGTGTCTTGTGGGGTGCTGCTGTCAGGACTTGTTCAGGATTGCACGCAGCATTCTTGTGTAATTGCCATCCAGTTTCTTCTCCAGCCGTTTTGTTAGCGTCCATGTAGTGCATCCATATAGCAGTATCGATGTGACCGCTGCCTGGAAGAAACTGCGTTTCATTTTATCGGTTAGGTCTGATTTCCATATAATCGATAGCCTATTGATAGCTGTCCATGCTTTCGTTAGCCTCGTTTCGATGTCTTTTTCGGTTGATTCCAGGCAGCGGTTGTGTCGATACTGCTATATGGATGCACCACATGGACGCTTACGAAGCGGCTGGAGAGGAGGCTGGACGGAAATTACACAAGAATGTTGAGAGCAGTATTAAACAAGTCCTGGCGACAACACCCCACGAGACTCCAACTATACGGACACTTGCCCCCCATCACAAAAACTATACAAGTTCGACGAACCAGACACGCAGGACACTGCTGGAGAAGCAAAGAAGAGCTCATAAGCGATGTACTCCTGTGGACCCCCACTCATGGATGTGCAAGTGTGGGACGACCAGCACGAACTTACATACAGCAGCTATGTGAGGACACGGGTTGTAATCCTGAAGACCTGCCGGAGGCGATGAATGATAGGGAGAAATGGCGAGAGACGGTCAGGGATATCCGCGCAGGCGGCGCGACATGATGATGATGATGACGCTGCTTCCTAGGTACGTGAATTTGTCAACTAGTTTAAGTGGGGTTCCTTGACCCACACTCAAACCACTTACACAAACCGCATCGCTCTTCGCGCAGGTAAAAAAGGGGCGCGTCCTGCTGAGGTTGGAGCCCTGGCCTCGGTGTTCGAAAAATCAGCTACAGAGCTCAAACAACCAAAACTACTAAAATGCAAGCAAACACTACAAATAGCCACATTTAACGTAAGAACCTTAAATAGAATAGGACAACTCCCAGAGCTAACACCATGGTGTAGTAGCTAATAAAATGGGTCACTCTTGACTCCGGTCACCAACTTATTTATTTTTCTATTATTCAATGCTCACAGTGCTTCCATAAAAGGGAATACTGATGAGACCTCATATCTTTTATCTCAGCCTTCCAGGAGGCTTGGATATATATTGGATTAAATATTAAAAACCAAGATATGATCAGAGTTGGTTTCGTATAGGATGCCCTGAAGGCAACAACCCTCCTGAAGATGTGAGTGAAAAAAATCCTTTTGCTATATTCGTCATAGTATTCTAAAACATTGGAAATAAACAAATAAATGAATAAATTTCTCAATATTCTTAAGACATTGAGGTTTAAAAATACATTTTTGATGAGGATGGGGATTCACCATGGTATAGTGGCTCACGTGCTGTACTTTGACATCATAATAAGCAAGTTCCAACTCCAGTCTGGCTATTACATTCGGACTAATAACCTTGGGAAAGGTATGAACTTTCTTATTCATGTCCCCACCACAGCTATGGGCTAAATAGTACCACTTCAGTTCATCTACAATGATGGCTTGGGCATTAAATAACCCACAAAGGTAGATATGCCATTAAACAAAAAAAACATTTCTAATTAAGATTGTAAATATCTGCATAGAATAGATGGCCTGGTTGGATGTGTTAAGGTGTAATTTGCTATTTTTCTCTGGGGCCAGATCTGTGGGGATTAAAATGAAATAAAAAAATAAATAAATGCAAAAAGTAAGTTTCTCAGGAGGCCTATGTCCAGAAGCAAAATCAGCGCATGCCTAAAAAGAGGAGCTTCCTGGCATGCAAGGAGAAATTTTTCCTCCTAAGTGTTTACCACTTTGACTGGACGGACCTCTTTCTCTCGGATGCAAGTGGGAGGTGCATATGCATGTTGGGTTTGAGGGCCTAGTGGTGTACTGTCTTTCCTACTAGTAGTAGCCTCTGTTAAACATACCCACTGAACTCATGACAAACCCACAAACTTGTAATTGACAAAAATTGTATAGTATACTTCAACGCTTTGTCTGGGGAAACACAACTATTTCTACTAGTTCAGGAAAACATTGCACACCAAGAAAGTTTGAGTCTAAAGGTAACCCTGTCTTTTTTCTTTCATCCTTAATTCTTTTTACAGCTTTGACAGACAAAAGAACATAAGAAGTGAATGAGGTAAGAAGAAGAAAAGGAGTCAGTATACAAACCTTAGAATTTCCTAACAAAACTAACAATTTACTATGACAAACAACCCTTCTTATACCCCAAAGATCACTATCAGCTTGCCTCTGTGTAGTTGCTTTGATACAAAAGAGTACATATGTGAAATAAAAAGCTTCTGAAAAAATGGGTACAGAAAATGAATCTTGCCAAAAGTCACTGAGTTTCAAATTTCCATTATTATATTATAACACATTAGATAGGTTTTTTGTATTGGTAGTAGATAAATCAACACTTCTTTTTTCACATGTTTTCATCTATTAGCATCTTATTTAGAATCAATCTCTTTGATATAAGACTGTAACAGTTCATAAATAGCTTAAGATAATGAATGAAGATTTTATACACAGAAGAAGATTTAAACAACAATAAGTTAAACAATTAGAATAGTTTTCATTTTTGTACTAAAGTAATCCTCCAATCAGATGCTGAAGTATTACTAATGACTGATATATAATATTTGGAAAATAAATGTAATTGTTTGATAAAAAAATGAAGCATTGCCAATAGTTGATATATAATATTCGGAAATTAAATCAATTTGTTTGATAAAAAAGTAAAGCAAAAAAATAAAACTTACTCTTATTTGGATAATGAATATATAGTATTACATTTCTATGTAAGTATTACACTCCTATATAAGTATTATATTTCTATGTAAGTATTACATTCCTATATAAGTATTATATTTCTATGTAAGTATTACATTCCTATATAAGTATCATATTTCTATGTAAGTATTACATTTCTATATAAGCATTATATTTCTATGTAAGTATTACATTTCTATATAAGTATTATATTTCTATGTAAGTATTACATTCCTATATAAGTATTATATTTCTATGTAAGTATTACATTTCTATATAAGTATTATATTTCTATGTAAGTATTACATTCCTATATAAGTATTATATTTCTATGTAAGTATTACATTTTATATATGTTTTATATTTCTATGTAAGTATTACATTCCTATATAAGTATTATATTTCTATGTAAGTATTACATTCTTATATAAGTATTATATTTCTATGTAAGTATTACATTTCTATATAAGTATTATATTTCTATGTAAGTATTACATTTCTATATAAGTATTATATTTCTATGTAAGTATTACATTTTATATATGTTTTATATTCCTATATAATTATTATATTTCTATGTAAGTATTACACTCCTATATAAGTATTACATTTCTATATAAGTATTACATTCCTATATAAGTATTATTTTTCTATGTAAGTATTACATTCTTATATAAGTATTATATTTCTATGTAAATATTACACTCCTATATAAGTATTATATTTCTATATAAGTATTACACTCCTATATAAGTATTATATTTCTATGTAAGTATTACATTCCTATATAAGTATTTTATTTCTATGTAAGTATTACATTTCTATATAAGTATTATATTTCTATGTAAGTATTACACTCCTATATAAGTATTATATTTCTATATAAGTATTACACTCCTATATAAGTATTATATTTCTATGTAAGTATTACATTCCTATATAAGTATTATATTTCTGTGTAAGTATTACATTCCTATATAACTATTATATTTCTATGTAAGTATTACACTCCTATATAAGTATTACATTTCTATATAAGTATTATATTCCTATATAAGTATTATATTTCTATGTAAGTATTACACTCCTATATAAGTATTACATTTCTATATAAGTATTATATTCCTATGTAAGTATTACATTCCTATATAAGTATTATATTTCTATGTAAGTATTACACTCCTATATAAGTATTATATTTCTATATAAGTATTACACTCCTATATAAGTATTATATTTCTATGTAAGTATTACATTCTTATATAAGTATTATATTTCTATGTAAGTATTACATTCCTATATAAGTATTATATTTCTATGTAAGTATTACACTCCTATATAAGTATTACATTTCTATATAAGTATTATATTCCTATATAAGTATTATATTTCTATGTAAGTATTACACTCCTATATAAGTATTACATTTCTATATAAGTATTATATTCCTATATAAGTATTATATTTCTATGTAAGTATTACACTCCTATATAAGTATTACATTTCTATAGAAGTATTATATTCCTATATAAGTATTATATTTCTATGTAAGTATTACATTTCTATATACATGTTTTGTACATTACCACAGTAATTTCATTTGCATGCTATTCTGGAGAAGCACCTTTTTTTGAGTTGCAGACACAAGTGGTCCAAAAAATCCATCTAAACATTTCATCTATTCTTTGGCATAGATATGAGATGAGTTATATATTTGATGAGCAGATTTTGTCAAAGTTTGCGTAAAAAGTAGAAACACTGACTTTTAGTTGAACTCTTTTGCAAGTAGAGCAATAATTTTGTTACCAATGCTACACAGACAGAGCAAGATTGTTATTTTAGGGTTAGCTTAATGTAAGGCATTTTTCTGTAGGCAGCTTGTTGAACAACTGAATGTTAATGCATAGAAACAATTCTATTCTGTGCTGTGTAAAGGTTGTTTTGTAAAATAATATAATTAAAAGTGATTGCTTTATTGTTTTTATACTATTGTACTATGACACACAGTTGCTGATCGGATTATAATGTTTCGTTTTTTATATCATTAATTAAATTTTTTGAACATACCTTCTATTTTCAAGTTTTCTGAAAAGAATATGCCCACTTGAATTTTAAAATTTATCTGCCAGCGAAAGAGTTAAGTTTCAAAGAGAATGTTTAATCTAATTTTGTCGAGTTGAGATGACTTCTTTAAAAAACTGATGATATTTGAGCTTCCTCAGAACGTTGGCAACTGAAAGTTTTCCTCCCCCTCATTCAGATAAGATATTCTAGTTTGTGTTAAATTCAAACAGACCACATCAAATAAAAACGCAGAAGAGAACCTTTTCAGGAAGTCGACCAAACATTTTTTCAAACAAACAGAAGACAAAATGTAATCCAAAAAATAGAAATCAGAAAATAGAGAGTGACAGCAAAATTTCTTTTATATATTAAAAGCAAAACAGGTGGATGCGGACTCATTGATCCAGCAATTTAAACAATTACAAGAAGAATTTTAATAGAAATACAATAAAAAAGGTATACATTATGGAAGATATTATAAGTATTTTATCTTACCTTAATTTTTCAGGAAATCGATTCCCAGTATGTAAAATACTTATAATAAATCAGAAGTTTGGCATGTCAATCAAGTAGTGAAAGTAGACTGGTATCAAAGTGTTCACTTACCTGCAAAAGAAAGAATTTAATTAATTATTGATTCAGAAAATATTTTACTATTTATATACAAAAGCAAAAACTATTAACAACTATCATTTTTTTACACAAAAATAAAAGAAATAAAATGGAATTTCTTGAGAGACAAGATGGAAAATGGCTTTTCATTCATTTGAGTTAAATTAATTCGTAAATAAAAGTGATGATAATTTGTTTAATTTCATAGTTTCAACTTCATAAAGACATTGTTGTTCATTTTGAAAACAATATCATCATCATTATCATCAGGTCATACCGAAAGCATGGATTCTATTGAATGTCTCTCACAATCTGTCCCTACTAGACATTGCATTTTCTAAGTACTTTAGATAGCACCCAGTGTCTGCACAGATCTGATGAAAATTTACATTAATGGGTGGTATCTACAGAACTTATCAAGTGCAATGGAATGAATCACAAGAGAGACTCAAAGGACTACATGCAACTGTCGTCACCCAGATGATGATGATGATATTGTTTTCAACCAAATTTTCAGCATTTATACTGAATATTTGGTTGAATTTTCAGAAATATTTTTATGGGATCAGTTAAAAACACTAAAAATGTGTATTTCATGATTTCATACATAAATAGAATTTATTTACCAAATAATATTCAAACATTTGATTCCCTCCTTCTGTTCTCATCAAATGTATTAAGCTCATGTACCCACCCTTTCACAATGAGCAAGATGTGACACAAGGTCAATTTTTAAGCAGACAAAAGCTAATTTGAATTCAGAGTTTTCTTTTTTCTACAGTGGTTGCCTAACGAAAGCTAAAGAACTAACAGAATGCCCAACTATTAACTCATAACTGGTGGGGTGACGAGTGATGGATCCATTTCTTTTCAAATGAACATTAGCATCAAGTGAAATATGCAGATTACACTGGAAATGTGGGTCTTCAAAAATGACTGGGCGGAAACATTTTATCCAAAGATACCAAATCTATTCTTTTACCCCAGTGTTTCTGTACCTTTTTTGTAAAAGTTTCTTCCCTACCTAACACATTTGGGTGATTGGTTGGTCTCTTTGGTTTATGGCATATAACCTTCATGGGTTATCTAACGCAAAATCATTTATGTAGAAGAATATTAGTGATACTATTTAACCCATTGCTGAGATAAGAGGATTAAATACTTTTCCATAGTGTATTAGTGTTGTATTCTCATCTACATATACATGCAGCATCATAACGACACGATAAATAAACAGACGAGTGAAGACTTCTTTAGAAAAATATGTACCTCTCATTTTATTGTAAGGGTTCGAAAAGGGTTACCCAAGGTTTTATGGTGAGAGGGAGTTGGAGACCGAACAGAACTGCAATATGTTGACCCCCATTCTTATGGCCATCAGCATTGTGTCTTTCTCGTTCTCCAGAGCTGCTCAACCGGAGGCCCTGGGGTCCACTCTGCTGGCTTTCTCTACTATATCTTGTCACCAATGGGTCTCCGAAACTACTGGGGGCCCTGAGGGTCCCTTCGGCCAAGAGTGGCTTTCCCTACCACATCTTATCAGCGACTTCTCTGGACCCCAACTCAATCGGGGGCCCTGAGGGCCCCTTCGGTCTGGTGTGGCTTTCCCTACTACATCTCGTCTCTTACTCCAACTGTCTGACTTCTTGTCTTGACCGAGTTATATTATAGTTCGACACCCAGTCAATCGCCCACTCAATCTTTGGAATGGCATGTTTGATCGTCATCAAGCGGAAATAACTGTCATGCAGTTCAGAGGTCCCTCTCTTCTGGTGTATCAGTCTATGAGTGTACCATGGGATTTTTACCTTGTCCCATTTCATCAGCCAAATCAGCCCATGCAATCTCTTTCGATTACTGGCCATTGGAATGTGTCACTTCCTTCCGGTGCATCACTTTGGAATGGCAAGTTTGGCCGGGTCGAAGGTCAAAATACAACATTAGTCAAAAAGTGAACATAATAGCATGGCTGAAGTTCAAACTTGTTTACTTCGAGGCCATAGTCCAGGACATTAGCCACTATGCAATAGAGACTTCCCATAAAACACTTGGATATTTGCTATAACCATCCTCCAAATTCTACCCGTCTGTGATCCAGATGACTGATAAAGATCAAGCCATGCTAGGCGGATGCATGTTTGTAATCAATAAGAGGCAACAATTTATTTCAATACATATTTATTGAATTGCATTAAAACAATTGTTAATTCAAGTACAAGACATTTTGGTAAACTACACACCAGAAAAGATAGACTTTCCGACACCAACACACCAAAAGACTATTAGGTTAAAAAAGCCCCCACCACCACCACCACATCTAGAAAGATATCAGGTGTATGTATTTGCCCAACCCTATCAACACAGGCAGGATGTGACAAAGGTCAATTTTTATGAGGAGTAATATTGGCTTGAATTCAAAATTTTTCTTCTTGACTGGTTGTCATAACAAAGCTAAAAATCTCGGTCTGTCCTATAGTTTACTGGCTCAATTGGCTGGGGCTGTAGAATATACTGACTGAATCTCTGCAGAGAGGTAAGACCCCCACCCCCAAATGAATATCCTGGATATGACACAAAACAATCTGATGGTAATGCTGGAGCTTTGGGGAATGCAGAGTACCTCCTTATTGCCATTGCTCCCAGGTCCACTCTGGCTTGGAGTGATAGCACCTATCTAAGGGTCAAAAAGAACTAAACTGTGTACTTGTGCTAAACTGAATTGTCGGAAATAGAACTGTTTTTGACATTGAAACTGTGTACTTATGTTAAACTGAATTATTTAACATAAAACTGTTTTTACATTTAACTGTGTGTCAACAAAAAACTGTACTTATGCTAAACTGAATCATTTGAAGTTGAATGGTTTATATGTATAAAAATGGATTTAGCATTAAATAACAAACATAGGTTGATATGCCATAAAACCAAATCAAATCAAACCAAACCAAGTAAGACAAGAAAGACATGCTGGGAAACTAAGGACAAACTCATAAGTGACGTTCTCCAATGGACTCCTACCCAATCGACACACCACCAATGTTAACTGACCAGCAAAAACTTACATTCATTAGGCCTGTGAAGACACTGGGTGCTCCTTAGAGGACTTACCAAGGGCAATGGTCAATAGGGAGGGATGGCAAGAGAAACAGTGCTGTCAGCATGCTTTGATCGATTGAGGCTATTGGCTTTACAACACCTGCCGCCCTTTACTTGAATACCTTTTCATTCAGATATTCTAAAATCTGTTATTTTTTTCTCTCATTCAGTCAGTGCATTGTCTCAAATACTGTCTCCAATGTTTTGAAATTCCATTTTTTTTTCTGATAAAACTGCTGACTACCTGTCTTTGAAATTGTTAATGAAGGTGCAACTGGTATCAGGGTTTTAGGTTATTTTAACTATTAAGATTTCAACGTATATCAAAAGCAGCACGGTTATTGATGAGCTGAATTAGGAAAAAAAGTATTACTTTTGTTGACACCAACAAGTTTTGCATTGTTTAAAATGTCACTAATTAAGACATCAAGGTTCCCATGTGCACAATCAACTACGCCTTCTTAGTTTTAAATATTGTTTCCCTCTGGTAGTCTATGAAATGTCGAATCTGACATACCCAGAGGGAATTCCTCTTAGAAGCAATTAAACGCCCAGTCACAAATATAAAACAATTAAAGCTGCCAATTTATAAGTTGGGATATTTTCGTTAATGGTTAATGAAATGGAAAGCTTACTCAGTTTTAGAACAATAAAATATATAATTGCATTCAGTTCTTTATTCACTGGTTTCTTTTTCCAAAGAAATTTTCCTAATATTGCAAAGACTTTACAGACCATTCTTTTGGCCACCTACTGTTAAGCAGTAGACCCATGAATATGACGTAAGCATCTTGTGCATTGATTATTACTTTCCCAATATTCTATAACAAACAGATTCAGACAGAACGACGATGAACACACAAACAGATACAGTAATCTAGCCAATGAAATAAATTCACTGCACTTACAACAGAACATCAGTTTGGTTTGGTTTTATGGCACATCAACCTATGTAGGTTATTAATGCCAAATCCATTTTTATACATATAAACAGTTCTATTTCAAATGATTCAGTTTAGCTTAAGTAGTTTAGTTTGATTTGACCCATAGATAGGACCCTATCAGGTGCTACCACTCTGGGACAGTGAACCTTAGAGTGATGGCAATTGAGGGATACTCTGCATTCCCCAAAGCTCCAGCATTACAGGAGCCTCACCATCAGATTGTTTAGTGTCATATCCAGGAGACTTGTTGGTGGAGTCTTTCTCCTTTCCAAAGAAAGAGTTGGTGTATTCTGCAGCCTAAGCTGACAAGGCAACACAGAACATGTTTTCAAGTAGTCTCAAAGACTTTTCATTGTGTGATGAATTTGACCTTCATTTGTGTCTTTATTTTTGCTGTCAAGGGCCAAACTTCATTTGAAATTATTCCTCGTTCTCATTCTAATATCCTATAATCTGTTTAGGTTGTCGGGTGCCATGCTGAATAACTATGACACCTCTCAAGGCACTGGTGGGGTTATCTAAAAGTGCCCTTCTCCTTTCCAAGTCACATGTAATAGGTTACACTGAGTTACATGGTTGTAACAGCATTAGTCTATTTCTGACTTGACTTATAAAGCTAGATTTGAATTTTTCTTTCTCCTTGACCAGTTCCTCTACCAGAGGGAGAGATTCAGTCAACTCTACTATTTGCTCATAGCTGGGACAGGAGGGATATGTTGCATTCTCATATACATGTTCATGCAGGATACATACTGACGCAATGAATAACAGACGCACGCAGGAAGACTTCTTTAACAAAATATATGTACCTCTCACTTTATTGCAAGGGTTCGAAAAGGGTTACTCAAGGTTTGCATGTGAGAGGGAGCTGGAGACCGAACAGAAACTTCAATATTTTGACCCCCACTCTTATGGCCGTCAATGTTGTGTCTTTCTCGTTCTCCTGATGCTCAACCGGAGGCCCTGGGGTCCACTCTGCTGGGTGCTGGCTTTCTTTACTGCATCTTATCAGCAACTTCTCTGGTCCCCAAACTCCATTGGGGTTCCTGAGGGCCTCTTTGGCCGGGTGTGGCTTTCCCTACCACATCTCGTCTATAACTCCGTCCGTTCTCGAACTGGAACGTCTTGACTTCTGTCTTGACTGAGTTATATAATAGTCGATCGCCTACTCGATCTTTGGAATGGCATGATTGATCGTCATCCAGCGGAAATAACTGTCATGCAGTTCACAGGTCACTCTCTACAGTCTATGAGTGAATCATGGGCTTTACCATGTCCCATTTCATCAGCCAAATCCACCCACACGATCTCTTTCGATTACTGGCCATTGGAATGTGTCACTTCCTTCCGGTGCATCACTTTGTAATGGCATATTTGCTCGGGCCGAAGGTCAAAATACAACAGATGGATTTATGCCTTATCTTCGAATAGAGGTGTGAAAGTTAAATGCAAAAAGCCTTGTTCAGGATTTGAACTTGATTCGATGAGTCCATTTCCTAAGCCACAAGCGCTACCATAGCAATCACTGAATATTCGAAAAAATGCTTTCATTTTTATGATTTGACTTTCATATTAATATTTATTTCAATCTAAACAGCAATTCCCCGGAAGGCAGCAAAAAGGTACAGAAACACGGCTGGTGAAGTAAATTAAGTTTTGTGAAGGATGAGCAGTCCCCTAACCTAAGGGTCAGGTTTATTGCCTGATTTTTGAAGATCCCTAAAGAGTAATGCTGTGGCATAGTAGTCAGCAAGTTCGAACTCTAGTAGCACTATTATGTTCACTTTTGGACGAATAGCTCTAGCTTTGGGCTAAATAGTACCAATGATGTTCTTCTATAAGGATGGCTTTAGCATTAAATAACCCACGAAGATTGATACGCTATTTCGTTGTATCACAACTCTTCAGAGTGGTTAGACACGCGAGATGCTTAAAGCTGGAATCGAAAACCAGTTGATTTTACGTCAGTCACTCAAAAAATTCTAAAATTACAAGTTAACTTTCTTCTCAAACAAACATTACAGCATTTTTTATTTATAATGAAGCAGCAAAAAAAAAAAAAATCAGACTAGTGTATCTATAACAATCAGGGGGAAAAAAAAGCAAAAATGAAAGAAAATCTACAAATTAATGAATAATAATCCCAATATTTTATAAAAAATGATTTAGACAACTTACAACAAGCCATAAATAAACATTTCTACTGGGCTGGTAGAAAAACTGGGGGTGGGGAAAAATTTGAGATTTTGAACGAGACTAAGAAAAGAAAGCCAATTAGGCAGCTTCGTTTTCCAACAATGTCGCTGCCCAGTATTTTAGCCACTGCATCTTGGAGACTCTCACTCATCTAGCCCGGATTAAACTAGATGAGAAATAATGTAACTATATAACGATATTTACAGCATGGTTCACTTTTTCTTTTTTGATAAAAAGTTAATTTTCTCTTGAGGCAATAATTGCAGGATATGTACGGTGGAGTATATGAGAGTAATTATATATATATATATATATATATATATATATATATATAAAGGATTTTCAGTAATATAGTTTTAACCTAAACAGATTTGAAAAAAAATTTTTTCTAAAATTTGCCCATCAGTAAAAAAATAAAATAAATCATACCTTTATAAAATTGCAAAAATAGACTTAAGTCAGTCTAATCGACGTCATACCTGATTAAGAAAGTCCTGCGTTAACTGACACACTACCTGACTCCTTAGGAATAGGAATTCACCAAAAGTAAACAAAATTTAACTCAAGCAACAACTTAGAATTCTAAGGATATATAAAAGAACAGAAAACTTGAAGGGATTCAGAAAAAAAGAGAGAGAACAGGAAAGATTCTTTGTAAAAATAATTCATCTAAGAAACTCCAACGTATGGGGAAAACAAAGTCAAAATATTTGAGTAGGTACTTTCCTTTTCTTCGTCTACAAACACCTATACACTAAAACAACTGCAACAGAAATTTTGCCTCCAACACCAAAATAATTGCGAACTAACAACTCATTCACACACTCTCTCTCTCTCTCTCTCTCTCTCTCTCTCTCTCTCATTACACAAACAACTAAAAATAAAAGTTACTATTATTATTATTATCAGCATTTTACCGGACGTTGGTATAATGATTAGAGTGTACGCCAATGGCCTGAGAGACGTGGGTTCAATCCTAGGTCAAGCCATACCAAAGACTAAAAAAATAGTATTTGATGCTACCTTGCTTAACACTTAGCATTTTAAGGTAAGGATCAAGGGTAAAGTGGAGCAATCCAGAGAAAGGAGTAGCGCCCTCCCCTACACCTTGGTGTAGTAGCTATCGAAAAGGGAGCCGTCGAGTCACCCTCGACAACGGTCACCAACATTACTTTTTGACTTATATCTATGTTCTTGTTATTTTTTTTTTTTTTGCCGAAATTCTTTTGTCCATTTCCTTCCCCCGGGTCAAGTTTACTTAAATCCCCTCATACAAGCAACGATATCATCACTTGCAGAAATGAGCGATTATATCATTTATAAAAATATATGATAAAGATATTGAACTTAGAGACTGACAAAAGCGGCCTTTAAGCGAATTAGTATAAAGCCGCAAAAATGTTCAATAATTTCGAAAATATTTCTCTTACTACTTTAGTCAATAAACCAGAGGGACATTTAGGCCAACTCGTATAAACAATAAAAACGGAATAAGCAGATAACGAAGCAAACACATGTGAGTATTGAGTACTAAGTTGAAGGAAAATATCCAGAATGAGTAACAAAAACCATCGAGAATAAGCAACAAAATCCATCCAGAATGAGTACCAAAAATTTTCGAAAGGAACAATAAAAACCATCCAAGATAAGTACAGAAACCATTCTGAATGAGCAACGAAATCCGTCCAGAATAAGCAACAAAACCCATCAATAATTAACAACACAAACTCTCCAGAATATGCAACGAAATCCATTCAGAATGAGCAACAAAAATCACCCAGAATGAACAAAAACTTCCACAATGAGCACAAAAAACAAAAAAAAAACAGAACAAAAAACTCAACTTTATAAAGCCTTATTCCCCAACAGCAAGGCCGTTACTCGTTTAAGGTTAAACGGAGGACATATTTTATTTAGCGTTTTATTAAAATAGCTTTGCAGCAATGAAAAATATGGCCGCTGTTTTTCTTGCTTTTGTCTTCTCTTCTTTTTAATTTCCGTTTTTTTTTTATTCCTTTTCATTTGACATCAGCCTGTGGCAAATGTTTCATTATGAAAAGCGTTACCAGTGACAAATTTTCTCAACTCGACCTTACATTTCTGGTATTTTGGAACCCGAGAACTCTCTTCAACTTGTTCACCCGACTACCGGCAAACCCGAGAGGTTACTCACCCTACTTGCACTACTAATTCAACTCCAAAACGTCGGTGATATACACCTCAAATGTAATATTCCCAACACTTTTCAGTTTTGAAGGCAACAGATCTGGCTCTGCTCACTTTAGCAGTCTTATATAATGCTGAATGAAGAGGCAAGGAGAGAAAAGGTGGGGATTAGAAAGCGGAAAATGCGTTAAATGATAAGCATCAAGGATGGACGGGGTGATACATGAATGTCATGTATTGTGTCAAGAGTATTTTAAGGCAATTAAGAATGAATAAATCAAATTAAACCCAGATTTTCTACTTTCTCTCTCAGATGTTTCTCCACTCAGTAGAAGGTCTAAGTAAAAAGTGTTATTACTCAGATCGTTTTGAAGAAAAAAAGTTTTATTAATGAAATAAAAACAACAGTAACAAAACAATTAATTGCCAAGATTTCTCCAGGTCTTAAAAAACAAATCACGAGAAGGATTTATAAGCCTTATTCAGTTGTTGGTTGGTTGGTTATTTGGATTTTATGCCATATCAACCTTTGTAGGATATTTAATGCCAAATCCATTTTATACAAATAAACAGTTCTATTTCAAACAATCTAGATAAGCATAAGTACGTAGTTCAATTGTTAAAAAAATTTCTATTTTAAGCTATTCAGTTTAGTCAAACAGATCTTATTAAAACAATTCAGTTTAGTATAAGTACTGTTTTTGTTTCCACAGAGTTGAATGTCAAAACAGTTCTATTTCAAACAATTCATTTTAGCCAAAGTACAATTTCAATGTCAAAACAGTTCTATTTTAAACAACCTAGTTTTTGTACAAATAAAGCAGTCCTGATTCAAACAATTCAGTTCAGCATAAGTACGCAGTTTATGTCAAAAGAGTTCTATTTCAAGCAATTCAATTTCACGTTTTAGTTCTATTTGACCCATAGATAGGGCCTTATCAGGTGTTACTACTCCGGGTCAAAGTGGACCAGGGAGCGATGGTAATGAAAGGCTGCTCCACATTCCCCCAAACTCCAGCATTATTGAAACCTCACCATCAAATTGTTTAGTGTCATATCTAGGATACTCGTTGGGTGGGGAGTCTTACCCTTCTGCAAAAAAGCAGTCGGTGTATTCTACAGCCCAGGCCAACTGGGCAATTATTCAGTTGTTTAGATCTATTAATCTTCACATGATACAGTTGGTCAAATGAAGACAAGAAGGGACCAGTGAGCCAGTTTTGGCTGCCTTGAAAATTAGCTTTGGAAATCCCGTGGTGAAGTTAAACATTGTCGTCTCCCCTTGTATCAGTCACAACTAATACTAAAGAATTTTCACAATTAAGTTAGTACAGGAATAATTACCGACACAGAAACATGTATCATACATAAAAATGAAGTTGGTCCTCAGTGGATCACATCCATATTTTTCAATATAGTCATTCTTTCTCTCAATAACAATGTTCCACCTTCTAATGAGTGTTCTTTTAGCCACTTCATCATTGCTGTTTTCACTTACTCGTCCTTGGCATAATGTTTGCATCTTAAACCTCTTTTCATGGGGCCGAAGAGATGATAGTCAGAAGATGCTAAATCTGGTGAGTATGGAGGATGCAGTAAAGTTGTCCACCCGAATAAGTCGATTGTCTCCCTTGTGTGTGGTCAAGCATTGTCATGCGGAGAGAGGATATAATCGATTAGCAAGATTTAACGCCTTCAGACTAGCATCTCTTCACCCCCCATGAAAGAGAGTTTAGAGTTCTTTTATCTTGGAAAGTTTAACTTACGGCAGAAGTGGAATTATGGGGTATTTTTATTTCACTCTCGTATTTTATCAATGGAAGCATATTCTATTATTTGTTTTATTTTGTATTTAAACTTAATTGATTTATTCCTCTCCACCTCCTAAACTTTAAGGTACGTTGAGTTTTATTTCACCTCATGATAAAAGAACTAGTAATATGCATCCCTGCACAATATGCATCCCTGCACAATGGGCTTTACATTATGGCATGAATTAACGATTAAAGAGGAGTTAAGGATCAGAAATAGTGAAAAGTATCAGGGTTATTCCCACAAAGGGATAGAAAGGGAGTTGCCTCCAGTGGACAGTGCATTGCGTGGATTTGTTGGGACCGGAAGAATGGAGACACGTGAGACAGAAACAATAGTCTTAGAACCCACCATGACACATGGTGATTGTACAATTAACTGGTGCCCACAAGTTAAAACAGTTATGTTCGTGGTTATTCGACGCATGTCTCTGCCAGTGGTTAATAAGCCTAATTGTTTTTGTTTCATGGACGACTTTTCACTTTTGTTTACATATTTTCTTTGATCGTAAAAACACCACAAAAAGGACCAATAATATATTAACATAAATTAGACAAAATTATAATTACAGCAGGTCGAATAATTATTTTTAGTTTCATGTCTCCATATGTAAAAGAAGATTGTTTGATTTTGCAACAGTGTTATCTTTTCATCTGTGCTCTATTTCTAAATTCAAAAATACAAATAAAAATGGTTTAAAATCTTTTAAATTCCGTCAAATTAACTTCTAAAATGCAATCTTTTTGTCGAAAAATTTTTTACGATTTAATATTTTCATATTATTAAAGTTTAAAATTCCATTAAAAAAACTCATTTGGTTAATTTCTATTAAAATCCGAACTTCTATGGGGCATATAAAGGATTTATTTGTGGTATCTAATAAATGGTTGGTTTTATTGGGAGATTCTGAGCTTTGTAAACGGACTACTTTTCTTCTTATCCCAGTTCACTTGTTTAACTTCTTTTGTCAGTCGAAGCAGTAAAATGAATTAAGGACAGAAGGAAAAAAATAAGAATACCTTTAGACTCGAACTTTATTTTGGGACTTAATACTATTCTGTGGTGTAGAATGTTTTCCTGAACCAGTAGAAATAGTCGCGTTTACCAGACAAGGTGTTAAAGTATGTTATAGAATCATTTTCAGCAATTACAAGTTTGAGGTTTGTCGTGCGTTCAGTGGGTATGTTTAGCAGAGGCTGCTACGAGTAGAAGACACAACCTGCTGTTAAATCCCATGACTTAGCGAACACGTGTGCTCCCTACTAACAACAGAGAGAAAAGGTCTGTCAAGTCAAAGTGGTAAATGCTTAATAGGAAAGAACTCTCCATAGCACCAAGAAGTCCGTCTTTTTAAGCATGTGCCGATTTCGCTTCCTGTCAGAAGATTCTTGAAAACTTACTTTTTAATTAACTTTTTAAAAATCCCTGCACTTCCATTTGGCAGAGCGAAAGCCTTTGTTTAAAAAGAAGAATAGTATAAAAAGACAACACAAACTTTAAATAAAGTGCTTTAAAGAGTAATAAGTGTGACTTGGTCTAATACACAAAGAAAAAAGAATTTACTTGAAATAGAATTCTCTTCAAAGTGACGTAGTTTTTATTAAAATCGGTTGAATATTACAAAAGTTATTGCAAAATTAAAATAATTGCTTTGTTCCTAAAGCCGACTCAATGTGTATCATGGACCACTATCTTATTTGAATTAATCTTATTTTTTTAAAACTATATTGCATCGAAATCCACCTTTATTAATTGAATAACAGGCTTTTCTTGATTGATTTTTGAAAAGAAAAGTTCATTGAAACGTGGGTCTGTTTTATTTTTATTCTAAAATCTGGAGCCTAAAAAAGTTAATGAAAAAACCGAAAAGATTAATCCAATCAAGCCCAGAAAAAAAGAATAGATTAGTCGAACTTTAAATGATCTATGATGTGTCTAATTTTGAAAATTAAAATTAATGCGCTTAGTAATTTGTTCTGTGCCTCCAAATTCGTTTTCAGCTAAAAGGTTCATAAATTAAATTCTTTTATCGACGGTCGTGTTCGATCACAACCCAATGAATAGTAACGTTTACATCGATTTCAATTAGATGTGTCTTCTGCAATGTCATTCGGTTCCAAAGATTTCCCGCCAATCGGCAACCTGTGCCAAAACTCGATCCAAACGCAGTTAATAGAAATTTCGAATTCTTTTATCATTTATTCAAAAGTCGAGGCTAAATTCAGCGAGTCTCTAGAAAATCGATCTTACCCAGGAAGTGATCCACGTTAAACAGACACTGAAGGCTGATTGGCAAAGCAAGTTTTAATCGCCCCCTCTCCTAGTTAATCACGAGCAGATGAAGACCATAGAAAAGTGAATTTTTCAATTCAGTACATCACTGAATTTCAGAAATGCTGCCTACGACTCAGGTAGCTAGAATTTTGAATACCAAAGAAAAACAAAAAAAAAAAAAACTACAAAAAAAAAAAAAAGAAGAAAAATAGCTCTTTCTCTACAATACAAAACATGTCTGCATATAAATTTAACTCAAGCTTTCCCAATACCAAAATAGCAAAGACTTTCAATCTAGCTACCTACAAATCTCTCTTTCTATCAGCGGATCGGAGGCTAACAAGCCAGCCTCATAAACCATTATTTTTGTGTGATTGAAACTTCTTAGTTATACAACTTGAGCAAATGAACAAACTCTATTTTCTTTGCTTTTGTTCGGTAACCAACTTTTTTTCTTTTTAGCGCTTCTCTCAAGATGAACCTCACCAGTCAATTCTTCAAGTCTGAAAAAAAAAAGACGGTCAGAAGAACTTAACCACTTTCTAATTTTTATCAAATAATTCAATAACTTCAGTTATTTGTTTCCATTCTATTTTCCAGCTTTCACCTTAAAAGTCTCTAGGTTCACAGTTGCAAGAGAAACGCGTGTTTTTTCATTATTTGTCGGCAAATGCTAACGTCCATGATTTTAAAGTATGGGAGCCTAAAAAGAAAAGAAACGATTAAGTTGCATTGTCGTTTTCTTGCTAACCAGAACCTTCTTTCGTCGTGTGAGTTTGGCGTCAAATTAAAGAAAATTTTAATCTCGCAGAATCAATGCAATTCAGTCCGTATCTTTAACTGTCACGATTTATATTTTTTGTTGGGTTCCAGAGCTGTCAGTTACCATCTATTGATGAAATAAATCTGTTTAAAAATCATTTTAGTTCGATTGGACCGCGGAAAAAAAATCTCTTAAGAAACAACTACGCAAAAATGTAAAAATGAACCCTCAATGAATACGATTCCTTAACCTATGGGCATAAAATATCCCTAGACGGGTTGGCATACCCTTAAAATCAATCAATAAATCAGATCAGTCAGTTTGTCACAGAGAGTATATATATATATATATATATATATATAGAGAGAGAGAGAGAGAGAGAGAGTTACCACCTACAAAAGGAATTTTTTTTAAACATGGCAAAATACATTATTTATTTCATGATTCTTCCATTTAGGTTTAGAGTTCATTTTATTGGGTTTCTTGGAGGCTGGGAAGATATTTAGTCGAGTCATCAAGGACCAATATTGGCATTAGAATATCAATGATATACTAACACCGATTAAACCGAAGGAAGGATTAAATAAGTTCATTGACACATCCAGAAACATTTGATATATACATAATATGCCTCCTAGGGCACCTCTGGTGGTGTAACGGTTAGCAAGCTGGACTAGCAAACCTACACGAGTGAGTTCGAGTCTCATTGGGCGCCCCATTCATTCGGCCTTGTGCTACATCGAAGCAAAGAGCTTTGTAAATTTCTACATAATATGCCTCCAAGAAGTATTGAAAAGAATACTTAGACGTGTCCCAACAGCGAGAAATAAACGCATATTGTTCTATGCAAAAGCAGTATATGGAAGGGGTTGAAACACGTGAAAAAGTTTATTTTATGATGATGTACAGTAAAATTTGGACTTTATTGTTCAAGGCATGAGATGACATCTCTACTGTTCAAAGGAATAGAGACAAAAGAGAACAAGAATGGATTTCTGAGACTGTCACGTGACATTTTCAAAGAAAAAATTTATGGTTATCCTGCAATGTTTTCGTAAGGAATCACAAAGAAAAACAAGATTCAAATTTTTTTTCTTTTTCTTTTCGTGATTCTGTATTTGAATCAACGAAAAGGACCCGAGTAATGATAAAAATTGACAGTCGGTAAATTTGGAGATAGTTGGAAGTTAACTGCTGAGGTTTATTTGTTGTGATTGAGTTGAAGAGATTGAATCTACCTTTTGTCAATGAAATCCTTCATGGATATATGTATGGGACTGAGGAAGGGTTTGTCGTATTGAATTGTTGGGAGATTCTGAGGTTTGTAAACTGACTCCTTTTCTTCTTACTCGATTCACTTATCTTATTTTGTCTGTCAAAGCTGGAAAAGGAATTAAGAACAAAAGGAAAAAGACAAGGATTCTTTTAGATTCAAATTTTATTTTGGGGGCTTACGACTATTCTGTGGTGTGGAAATAGTCATGCTTCCCCAGACAAGGGGTTTGAAGTACATTATGGAATAACATTCGGCAGTTACAAGTTTGAGGGTCTGTCGTGTGTCTCGCTGCTATAAGCAGGAGACACAGCGCACTACTTGGCTCTGGGACTTAGCCAGCACATGCGCTCCCAACTAGCAGCCAAGAGAAAAAGGTCTGTCCAGTCGAGGGGTCTCCGAGTAAGTGAGACAGTTCCTCTCTGGCGCCAAGAAGCCCCTCTTTTAAGGCATGTGCTGATTTCGCTTCCTGCCTGAGGTCTCTAGGAAAACTTAGTTTTGAATTTATCTATTTTATTTATTATATTGTTTTCTTTTTTATCTATTTTCAATCCCCAAAAATGTGAACAGTGCAATCTACAATATCAGAATCGAAGTCTTTGTGATTAAATTTAAGGTTGGTAGGTTAGTTGTTGAGTTTTATGCCATATCAGCCCTTGTAGACTATTTACAGCTTAATCCTTTATATATATATATATATATGAATGATTTGTAAATGAATAGTTTGTAGAAAACATTTTAAACAAGCCAGAGCACATTTACTTGGACGCAGTTAAATAGTTTCAAATACTGCAATCTAACTCAAATAATTGTATTTGATATTAATGTTGGCACGGAGTTAAATGGTTTAAAATATTTAAATCTAAAAGTAATAGCTTTATTTGTATACAGTTAAATGGTTTCAAGAATTGCTATGCAACACTGACAATTCAATTTAACATCAGTTATTTGTTTGCAGTTATTTGTTACGAAATGAAGATAAACTCTCGATTGGAGATATTTCAAAGACTGTGGGGAAATCTAAAAGTGTTATTCACAGTATTGTAAGAAAACTTGAGGAAACTGAAGCCAAGAAACCACCTGGCTGGCCTAGGTAAACTACTGCAAGGGAAGACAGATTGATTGGTAATGAATCCAAAATGGGTCGATCTGTGACATTAACCGGTATCTCTAAAAGAGCTAATGTTAACCTTGGCATTAAAATATCAAGGCACACTATTTCTCGAAGACAATGAAATAAATTTGAACAGTCGAGTAGCTTCTACGAAGCCTTACATTTATAAAAAGAACAAAATGAGCCAATTGAAATTTGCCACTGAATACGTCATATGGATCGAATGACGATGGGATTGTGTTGATTTCAGCGATGAGTCAAAGTTTAACCTGTTCGGTTGTGACTGGAGAAGGTTCGTTCGACGCAGTCCTAAGGAACGATATTCACCTCAGTGCACTCAAAGCAGTGTTAAATTTGGAAGTGTGATGGTGTTTGTCCTGATACAGGAACTCTTGTCAGGCTTCAGTGTAAAATTAATGCAACTGTATACAAACAGATATTGAAGAAAATATTGCATTTAATTTGAGAAATGCAATTAATCAAACAGCTGTATCTATGCAATATAATGTTATTGGACATTGGCCTAGGGGTTAGAGTGTTCGCCAATGGTCCGGGAGACCTGGGTTCAATCCCAGGTCGAGTCATACCAAAGACTCAAAAAATGGTACTTGATGCCTCCTTGCTTAACACTCAGCATTATAAGGTACGGATCAAGGGTAAAGTAGAGCAATCTAGGGAAAGGATTAGCGCCCTCCCCTACACATTGGTGTAGTAGCTATCGAAAAGGGAGCTTTCGGGTTACCCTCGACTATGGTCGCCAACTTTACTTTTTTTAATGTTATGTCACACAGCGAAGTCTTTTAAGACATTTCTTTCTGAGGAGGATGTTACTGTTATGGAGAGGCCTGCTCAAAGCCCAGACATGAATCTTATTGAGAATGTTTGGAAGATATTGAATGAAAGAGCTAAGGAAAAGAATCCAAGAAACGTCAAAGAACTATGGACTAATTTGAAATGAGAATGGGAGAAAATATCCGTTGATGAATGCAACACATTAATTCGCTCGTGTAGCAGAAGATGTCAAGCTGTTATTGAAAGTAAAGGTTTATGTATCAAGTACTAATGAATTATGAACACAATTTTCATTTAGATATGATGTATCCATGATAATAAAATGATTTTGTAAATCGTTCTGCTGATTTTGATCATCTATTTTTTTTTCGAATGTTATATACTTTTTCAAAATAAGATTTTTTAGCTTTACATTTTGGAATTATATTATTTACCTTTATATCCTTATTTTTCCTTCATAGAATGTTCGATGAAGCTTTAAAATAAAAAGTTATTTCACATTTAGACTTTTTCTTAACATCGTTCTGATCTTTATGCTCGCTACTATATATATATATATATATATATATATATATATATATATATATATATGTAATAGTTTATGGTTATTACTAGTTCACTTGGTGAGTCAATAAAGGACAACATTTTGCGGTATTATTAAATAAAGTGTTCAATATCAATGATAGAACTGATATATATATATATATATATATATATATATATATATATATATATAACACGGTGGTATCTTTAACTCCATGTTTCATGCTTATGCATTCTTCAGACTCCGTTATATATATATATAGAGAGAGAGAGAGAGACGTGGGAAATAGTCCAATTAACAAGAAATGAGAATGTTTCAGAAAATTGTTTTTTTCTTTTGAAGTTACTTTTTTTGTTTCAATTTACAACAACTGTTTCATTACCCGAAACCCTTTCATCGTACTTTCAAGCGAAGTCGTCCCAATTAAAATTTGAACGACTGGTTTCCTGATCTCCACTTCTTCACAGAACTGTGAACGGCTCTTTTCTTGAATGATATGATCTTTGAGCAGCTTTAAAAAGATTCTTTCTTTACATTCCATAATTAAAACAAAAATCAATGCATTACCATTTTTTGCGGATTTTAAGAAGAAAGGGAGAAGCTTTTGATTATTTTTGTCTTCCACCTTGAAACAGTTTAATTCTCCATCTACCGAGGATTTTTTCAAAAATATCTCAGCGGATACTGACGGGGAAAACCAGTAATAACGATTGTTTCTCGAAAGCAAAATGTTCCTAGTAATAATACTAATCAAAAGAAGAAATGATTAATCAATAATAGCATAATAATGATTTCTTGAAATATCATCATTAAATCGGAATATAACTGTAGAAATGTCAACGATAATTAGAATAATACAATAGTAATATTTTTGATAATTATTGGGATAAAAGTTTAGAAATTGAGGATAAATTAACAAATGCTCATTGTAACAGTGACTGATGACACTCGGTGCAGTTGGCCCATTTCTATATTGGCCTAATACTTTACTTGTTTTGGTAATTTCTCAGATATCATCTCAGCAAAAATATGAGAACTAAAGTTTTAGTGAAAACACAGAATTTCTTGGTTTCTTTCTTTCTTTGTTTAATGGCATATCAACTCTTTTTAGGTTATTTAATACCAAAGCCATTCTCCTAGAAGAACAGTAGTGGTACTATTTAACCAATAGCTGGGAGGATAAGGGAGTTCATACCTTTCCCAAGGGTATTTGCCCGAAAGTGAACGTAATAGCGCGACTGGAGTACGAACTCGCGTACTACGATTCCGCAGTCCATTGCTTTAACCATTACACCACGAAGACACCCCCGGGAATTTCTTGGGTTAACACGAACATGAATACGTGAGCAAAAGCAGGAGATTAGGTTTTTCAGTTAGATTTAAAAGTTTCAAAAGAAAAGCGAAATAGAGAAAGGTAATTTGATAGACTTTGAGCTTTTGTTCTTTTGGGACCCTTTTGGGTTACCATATAAGATAATAATAAAATAATTTCTATTTCTCTCCATTAACGATAGTTGAATTTCAACTTGCTATCAAAGTTCGTCTGAAAATTTTAAGCGATTGACACCTGAATAAAAATGAGAAGACATAAAAAAAATAATACGCGTAAGTTAGCTTTGAAACTTGACGAAGACTACATTGAGGTAACAAAAAGGTAACCAAAGAGGTTGTCAATTGATCCATGAATCAAAAAAACAATCAAAGACGTTTTTACAGTTTGGTTTCCACATTTATTAATATATTAATAATTCCAACCGGCCATCTTCGTGAGTTTTCAAGGAAAATATTGACGATCCTAAAAAGGAGCTTCTAAGATGTTAAATCCTAAAACACTCCAGAAATGCAATTACTCAAACACAAATTGAAAACTTTCCTACCGCTTGTCTCAATCGAAAATAACCTTTAATACCACCATTTATCCAAACTAATGGCCGCAGAGAGGCCGTTACATAACACATATCTATCCGATTCTCTTCATCTCTCGGACAGGAATAATGATCGACTGAGTTCTGTCCAGGAGCAACCACCAAGAAAATCCGCTTGCAATGTTATAGCACATTTTGGCTCATAACGACTGTGGTATTGTTAAATCTACGAAAGCATTGCACAACCCTGTCTTTTTCTACACAATACAGGTTCTGCGGTTTTCCTCATAAAAATGTCTTGTAGACTGTCTCCGGTCATGTTTTCTTGACATCAACTTACCGTTGTTCCCGAATGAAAGTGAGAAATAGCCATTCAAGAGATACTTAAACTTCTTACATCTGTGATTACAAACATGTATTGTTGTGACTAGGATATGACCCGAAAATATCTAATGGTGAGGTTCCAGTCCTGGAACTTTGGGGAATGCTGAGTATCCCTTCATCGCCATTACTCAACTCTGACCAGGAGTGGTAGTACCTGACAGTTCCCAATCTATGGATCAAATGGAACTGTTTAACCATTTAACAGCGTGTCTACTAATGGCTTGTTGAATTGTTAATGTTACGTAGTGATGCTTGAAACCATTTAACAGTGCGCAAATAAAATTAGTGATGTAAGCAATACTTGAAGCCCTTTAACTAAGGTAAAAACAAATAACTGATGTTAAATTAAATAGCAAATAAAATTAGTGATGTAAGCAATACTTGAAGCCCTTTAACTAAGGTAAAAACAAATAACTGATGTTAAATTAAATAGTTAGTGTTACATAGCAATACTTGGAACCATTTAACTATATGCAAATTAATGAAATTTGCTTCGTTTGAAAATTTAATCTGCAAACTATTCATTAACAAACCATATATATATATATATATATATATATATATATAAAGAGGATTTGGGATCAAATAACCAACAAGAGTTGATACGTCATAAAACCCAACTAACCAATCATGTACTGATATATGTCTCTATTTGAAACTTATTTCTCTGCCCTTTCTCTTCAATACTGGTAAGGAAATCCCCGTAGCCTAATGTTTAAAGTACTGGATAGTGAAATCATATCAAGTGAGTTCAAATCCCAGTCGCGCTATTACGTTCACTTTCAGACTAATACTCGTGGGAAAGGTATGAACACCCTTATGCCCTCACCTAGGGGTTAAATAGAGCGTAAACTGTTCTTCATCAAGGAGAGCTTTGGCATCAAATTACCCACAAAGGTTGATATGCCATTAAACGAACTAGCCAGTTAACACTGGTTCTGTAGTTTCCTAAAAAGTAATACAAATGGTGTGTATATTATGTATATAAAAGGTGAAATGTTTTTGTATGTACAGATTTGTTTATCTTGTCACCTTTTGTTGTGTTTGTATATAAAGGATGTACTAATACTAATATTGAGTCTTAGTGAGTGGGGAATCGACTACAATGTCTTCCCTACCACCAAGTATTCTAATAAGTAAAGTAAAGTTGGCGACCGTAGTCGAGGGCGACTAGAAGGCTCTCTTTTCAATAGGTACGATACCGAGATGTAGGGGAGGGTGCTACTCCTTTTCGTGGATTGCTCCACTTTACCCTTGATATGTACCTTATATTGCTGAGTGTTAAGCAAGATGGTATCAAGTACCATTTTTAAAGTCTTTGGTATGACGCGACCTGGGATTGAACCCAGGTCTCCCGGACCATTATAATTAGCGAACGATGAACCATTATAATTAGCGAACGATGAACTTGACAGTTCAGGCAAAAACAATCTGATGGCAGTTATTGCTTTTATTTTTACAAAGGCAGGAAAAATGAGTGTTTAGCTTCGATAAAATTTATAGTCAGGATTTCGAATATTATTTTTTCTAGCTAGCTAGATTCTCTCCACTTAAAAGAATGCTGCAGTTCTATCGTTACTTTCCTCCTCATATTAACCTTATGCCGCACTAAACTAAGCACACACTATAAATAATCGAAATGTAATGCTTTTGATTATACTTGGATACTAAAAGAATGAGTGACACATTTTAAGACTTTGTCTCTGATGATGCAAATTATACTATTACTCAGAGATCCATTCATGGTTTTATTGATTGATTGATTTTAACAGTACGTCAATCCTTCAAGAATTTCTCTATACCTAGCGGTCAGAGAATCGCGTTCATTGTACGTTCATATTCACATTTTTTGTGTAGTTGTTTCTTAAGAGAGTTTTTTGCACACGTTCCAAATGAATACAAATGATTTTTAAATGTATCTATTAAATCCATAGATGGAACTGTAACAGATACTACAACTTCTATTCAAAGTGGACCCGAGAGCAATGGCAAGGAAGAGGTACACCATACTTCTCATATCTTCAGAAATGGAGCCTCATCATCAGATGCAGATTAGTGTCATACTCAGGACATCACTTTTTCAGGGTGAGGGAGGTATTACCCCTCTGCTGGAGAAACAATAAATATATTCTAAGCCTGGCCGACAAGTGGATTCATCGACAGAGTATAAATCACTTAATTACAACAAATAAAGTTAAACGTTAAACTAGTTCAGAATTTATCTACAGAGAACTTTACGTTTATTTTTACAGGATATTTACAATATCCGGAAAGTAAAAGAAAAAATATTTTCCACAAGGAATTTCTTTTTCATAAAATTCTTGAAAATTAAAAGTCTGTGCGTGGTCTGTTTTTTTTTTTTTGCGGGGTGGGGGTCCTCTGGTATTCATAAAGTTGTAAATTAGATATTCTATTGAACAGTAGTTAAGACAACATTTCTGCAAGTAGAAGTTAATTCTTTCTTAAAAAAATATGGCATTAGTTACACAAGACTTGCACACTCAACCATACTCAAATAGGAGGAACAAACACGGTGAATAGCATGTTAAACACTCACATTGTTAAACATTTTCTTATAGAATGTGGAGATTTAGCATGAGTCACAAGACTTTCAGACTTCTTTATAATCAACCAAGAGAAACACCCATGGTGTATAGCATGTCAAACACTACACTGTTAAATATTTTCTTATAGAATGTAGATATTTACATTGGTCACCAGAGTTACAGACGTTTTAATAAGCCAAGAGAAACAACCCCAGAGTATAGCATGTCAAATACCCTACTCTGATAAACATTTTTTCATGGAATGCGGAAATTTATTTCTTAGTAAACAACGTTTATTTCAAAAACTATAAAGGAATATTTGAAAATGTCGACATGGGTGATGTTTTGTCTTTATTAAGAGAAATACAATTTTACCAAAAATTATAAACGGGAACAGGATCAGAATCATTCAAAGTAATTATTAAAAATCTGTCACAGAGGATTTAACATATTTTTAAAACGAAATATTAAAAAAAAACCCCTCTTAAACAACAATAATATAAAAGTGTAAATATAGAAGTACAATGTATTCGATTCTCTAACCTCCAGACATGAAATGATCCCAGACGGATTGAAATGCCGTTAAAATCAATCAGTAAAAACATGTTATCGAGAATGAGCTAGACTAAGCTTCAAAAATATGTTATTTGATCATTGAAAAAGCTACAATTTAAAACTTTAGATTATTTGGATTTTAAAAATAGATTTAATCTTTATTAATATAATATATCTTTATTGTTTATTATATTAATGGCAAAGTACCCATAATTTGCTTACACTTCAATGTATTCGAAAATTATTCAACTTTTTTACAGCTTATACAATGCTTACAGTCCGCCATTTACAATCCCGAGAAAAATTCAAAGCAAAGAAAAATGGGTCCCACATGAACATATGGAATCGTCGAACATTGGTCAGTGGTTAAGCACGCATTTCTCTTTTAATGTTCAATACAGAAGAGTCGTTTTATATCGATTTTATTTATTTTATTTTTTTTTTTTTTACCAAGATGGCTACGAACGATGTAAAGATTGATTTATGTTGAGAATCCGAAAAGAAAACAAATGTATATACAGTCCTGGTCACGGTTATTGGCAGCCATGAAATCGCAGTGCATAATGCAGAATATTTTCTAAAAAAAAAAAAAAAAAAAACGAATCTAGTGAAACAGTTTTGGTCTATTGATAACTAATGGTTGATAAAGAACAGCAAATGATAAAACAAGTTTATATAAATTTGGTTATTTTTCGTTGATCTCTGACAGCAAAAATTAAAAGGATTCCAATAATAGTGACCGGGTCTATAAATTCAAGAAAGCCTTCATAATTTAAAATTTAACCCTTAGAACCCAAAGACCACTAACTCTGGACTTGTGACGGAAAAATAACTGAAAATGTAAAATGTTTTGAATTTCTCAAAGACTCAAAAAATGGTACTTAATGCTGCCTTACTTAACTTGTTCAATCCCAAATATTCATAGCTTAATACTCAGCATTATAAGGTATGGATCTAGGGTAAAGTGGAGCAATTCAGGGAATGGAGTAGCGCCCTCCCTTACATCACAGTGTAGTAGCTATTGAAAAGGGAGCCTTCGGGTCACCTTCAACTTAGGTCGCTAACTTTACAACTTTTTATTTAACAGTCATATTAGCTGCATTGCTGCAAAGTAACTGAGATGCCAAAACACATAGGAGATTATCCGGCCGGTATCTAGACCACACAAGGTGATGTGCTGCTAAGTATTGACATAACAACCGGTTACTCGGGTTTTAAGAGTTAAACTGAATCTACAAAGGGGGATTTTCTTCAGTGTTTTTAGTGGAATGTAAAATAGATTCCTTATAACTATTTGGTTGACTCTAGACAAACTTACTGCAAAAAAATCAACATTAGGCATTGGCGGTTCATTCATAGGACATGCACATGGTGACGCGAGTTCAAATCATGGTTGAGGCTGCTTGCATTGCACTAATACGCTTAGGAAAGGTATGAATCCAATTATTCTCCCTCTAGCTATGGGTATATGGTAGAGCAAATTGGGTTCTTTAGCCTTGGTTAGGCAACGAGTATAGGAGAAGGAAAACTATGAACTGAAGCCTGTTAAACTACGCTTAAAATTGACTTTGTGTCATATCCTGCCCGTGCAGAGTGGGTTGGTAAATATATACATTGGGCATTTAACTCTTTTGAATTGAATTAGAAAACAATTTTCTTTCTGGATATGGAAATCAATGAATGATTTTGTCACATGGCAACGTCCATCCACAAGTTACAAATGGAAAATCATGGAGCTAAAAAGGAAATTTATACACGAGTATGTATTTACTTATCTCGTTCGTCACGAGCAGAATATGACACAAGGTCAATTCTCAAGTGGAGTGAAGCTGGTTTGAATTCAGAATTTTCCTTATAAGGTTTAATAACCCAGTCTGATTTACTATTTACCTATAGCTGGGGGAAGAGTATTTGGATTCGTACCTTTCCCAAAGGCATTAACGCAATGTGAAATGTGAACAGCCTTGTCTAGGATTTGACCTCGGATTGCCGGGTCCATTTCCAATTACAATTACTTTTACATTGATTTAATAAGATAATTACTTTAAACGTCTGACTGTATCTCTGCAAAAAGGGTAAAACCACCCCAACATGTTTCCTGATTATGACACTAAACAATCTGATGGTGAGGCTCTAGTAATACTGGAGCTTTGGGAAATATGAAGTACCCATTCACTACCATCACTCCCAGGTAATCTCTGGTCTTGAGTGGAAACATCTGAGAAAGTTCGATCTATGGATCAAATAGAACTGTTTGACATTTAAACTTAGTGCAAACAAATGACTTATGCTGAAATAGAATTGTTTGATCATTTACCTGTGTGTAAACAAATGACTGATGTTAAATTAAATTGTTAGTTGTACATAGCAATGCTTGGAACCATTTCAATTTGTTGACTTATGCTAAATTGAATTGTTAGAAATAGAACTGTTTTATCATTTAACTGTGTCTATCAACAAAATGTGTTTCCAAATCATTTATTCAATATATATGTAAAAACAGGATTTGGCATTAAATAAAAATGGTTGATATCCCATAAAACCCAATCAAACCAAAGCTTTCTAATTTTATTGTCAATATCTCTGCCAAAAATATGATTTATTCTTGTCACAGAAGAAGTCAATTTAATCTTGACATGAATTTTCTCCAACCCAAGGGTCAAGTTCTATAATGAGTACTTGTGGGAACTGAATAATAAATTTTTTTAAAATTCCTAGAGCATAAAGAAAATAAAAATCAAATAAACACGAAATAAATAAGTACAAAATATAACTATCTCCCAGAAGTGCAATCCATGCAAGTCAGAAAAGATGAACTTCCTGTCGCCAAAAAGAAATTCTTTCTCGGATCTCTTCACACATCTCAACAGAGCAGACAGCCATTATCAAGGCTCGGAAAGAACGTTCCCCTCCACGGAATAGTTGTAAACCTGCAGAATAAAAGTTGAGTTTAAAACTATCCCAGTCTCTTTTTCCGTCATTCATTCCTTTGCTGCTTGAACCAATAAAAAGAAGATAATAAGTGAATGGAGATAACCAGAAACGTTAGTTACCAACTTCATAAGAGCCCAGTCGGCTCGTGGTGGGGTCGGCTGTAGAATACACCGATTGTAACTCTGCGGAGAAGTAAGACCCACCAACGAGTGCCCTGGATATGACACTAAACAATTTGATGGTAAGACTCTGGGAATGCGGTGTACTCCTTTATTGCTATTGCTTCCAGGTCCCCTCTGACCCGAAGAGGTAGCACCTGTTTGGGTCCTGTCTATGGGTCAAATAGAACTAAAACTGTAAATACGCTAAATTGAATTGTTTGAAATTGACTATTTTTACATTTAACTGTGTGTAAACAAAAAACTATATTAATACTTAACTGAATTGCTTGAAACTTTATCAAAATGACTTAATTCGGTGATACATGGCCTGAAAAGGGTTGATACGCCGTAAAACCAACCAACCAACCAACCTCATAATTCCATCCTTCCCTAAAAAAACAAACTACTAACCTTTGTTTGAACTAGTTTAGGCATTGTTGTACATTGATGATAAATGATACAATCAAGTGTCAGGAATAAATAAAACCATTACTAATCGAATAGGCTTATTATATGTTTAATTGCTAATGATTTTACAATAAAAATTCTTTGAGAATTGCGAATAAACCAAGTTTGTTTGGAAAATATACTTAGTATACAGAATTTTGAGTTGGAATATTTTCAATTTTAGACTGCTGCATATATATATATATATATATATATATATATATATATGTGTGTGTGTGTGTGTGTGTATGTGTGTGTGTGTGTGTGTTACTGAGTTTCAATTCTTCAGGATTTAGTAATAAAAAATACTAATTATCTGAGGCTGGCGGTATATCTTTTTTATAAGTTAATTTTCTCCCAAACCAAATATAGCAGGATTTTACTATTTCTAGTGCAATATTATCCAGTTAAAACAGGTGTTATCTGGTTATTGCCAAACTCCACAGAATTTAAGTTATGTTACGAAAAATGAAATTTTATTATTATATATTGTGTATTTATTTTTTCTCTACTATATATTTCTATTTTTTGGTTTCAGAGTTGCAATGCTGTAGAGCTCTTTAATAATACCTAATAATATTTATGTTGGTTGGTTGGTTGGTTGGTAGGGTTTAATGGCATGTCAACCATTCATGGATTATTTCATGCCAAATCTTGTTTATGCATATATATCAAATAATATCCGTTTTGATTCTACAACGTTCCATTAAAAAATAAAACCTTGATATAATTAATTTAGAAATAAATTCACTATATTTTATGAAATTTTGGTTAAACGTTGAAATAGATTATGCGTCTATCCTGAGTGGAAACTTAAATTCGGAATTAAAACTTATAAAGTTACTTTGTACTCTATAATCTATGGTTATGTTTCGTTTTTGTTCCAAAATTATTAATGTCTGGAATTGTAGTGAATTTTGTTCTATTTTACCCATGATGAGAAATTCGACAGAATGAAACTATTACTTAGAAACGTAATAGATTATAGACCAACGTGCTCCTTCAACTGAGACAAAACTGGATCTCACATATCAAGGACAAAGAGAAAAATGATTAGGAAAGGCGAACTATTGATCTTAGTGGCTATAAACACGACTCAGATACGGATGTTATCGACAAGAAAACAATCACCTAGTTGTAAATTACTTTTTTCTATTGTACATGGCATTTTGGCTTGTACGGTGCCACGGTAGACGCTTGCCCTCAACCGATCAAGTTGCTAATTACAGGTTGTCTGTTTGCCATATTGGGTTTCTGTAGGGGTCATCCCAACACCCACCTTTCTCTCGATCGATCCTAACTTCTTGGACGATCGTCTTTCCGGCGTTCACTCAATCATTCAGTTGCTGCCAAGCAGACTCCATCACAACATGGACCAGTTGTCGACGAGTACGCATGCGCAATGTTTTATGCATTTCCGGACATGTACCTGTCTCGAGTGATAAATGCTACGCTTTCTGGAATCAAATGAAAGGAATAAATCTAACGAGGGATTCCTTTTCTTCGAACGGACAATGCAAGATATCCTTGCTCTCCACCAAACGTACCTCTTGTTGCTCTCCTTTTATTTCTGTTTGTTTTTGCTTTTTTTTTTCCAGTTGAGCTTTTCCCGCCTTTCTAGCATTGGTCTTCGATCGAAACTTTTATAGAGTAATGGTTATCATTTTAGAAAATGAACTCTGTGATCCAAGTTCAAATTCTAGAACAAGACTATTTGCATTCTCCTTTACATTAATGCTCTTGATAAAGGCATTAATTCAAATAGTTGGCAGATTGGGCTTTAGCCTTGGTAGTGAAAAAGTTATTGGAATAATAGCTAGAATCGTAACTTACAATGAAAAGGGTTCATTTTACAAGACGTACAAGGATGTGTTAACATGGGTATATCGCTAGCTCATCGCACTAGGAAATAGAGGCCACCCGGCCAAAACAGTCAATCCTCATATTCAAAAAGAATAGTCCATTCTATACAAAGAGGTATCATCTCTTCTCTACAACAGAAGGGATTTTTAAAAGAATTCTGAGTTCAAACCAGCTGTGACAGGTTTAACAAATCAGCAGTGGTTAACAATTGTCCAAGAAAACAAAAGGAAATGACTGCCTATTTTAAAAGTCACATTGAAATGGGTATAGATAAGGCTGAACTCAATAAACATTTAGCATGTTTACTACAAAAAAAAAGATGTTGGCACAAAGCTGATGAATGTGAGTTTGGTTTGGTTGGTTGGGTTTTATGGCATATCAACCTTTGTTGGTTAAATGCTAAATCCATTTTAATACAAATAATCACTTTTATTTCAAATAATTCAATTTAACATGAATACACAGTTTAATTGTCAAAAACATTTCTTTTTCAAACTATTGAAGTTAAATAAAACGGTTCTAATTCAAAGAATTCAGTTTAATGTAAGTATAGATTTAGTTTACACACAGTTAAATGTCAAAATAGTTCTATTTTAAACAATTCAGTTTCGCGTAAGTACAGTTTCAATGTCAAAAACAGTTTCATTTCAAACAATTCAGTCTAGCATAGATATGCAGTTTAAATGTAACTACAAAGTTTAATTGTCAAAAACATTTCTATTTCCAGTTATTCAGTTTAGTCAAACAGTTCTAATTCAAACAATTCAGTTTAGTATTAGTACGCAGTATAGTTCTATTTAACCCATAAATAGGACCCTATCAGGTGCTACCACTCCGGGAAAGAGTGGACCTGGGAACGATGGCAATGAAGGGGTACTCCGTGTTCCCGAAAGCTCCAGCATCATTGGAATCTCCCCATCAGATTATTTACTGTCATATCCATGACACTCTTTGTGGTGGTGGGGGGATTTTAACTCTCTGCAGAGGTGTAGTAGGTGTATTCTACAGCCCAAGTCAGCTGGGCAATGAATGTAAGTTTTTGTCGGTCCTGCTAACACTGGTGACTCTATGCGTAAGAGTCATTGTCATTCATGAGTTCATCTTTACTTCTACAACAGTGCCACACATATTTCATTGATCTTATTTGGATGTTTTGCAAGTGGAAGGTAAGCGGCAGTACAACTGCTATTTGGTTCGGTGCCGCTTTCTGGGATTGTTCCAAACAACACGCAGCATCCTTGTGTTGTTCCTATAAATCGTTTCGTTAAATTTCAAATGGTGCAGTCATACAATTGTACTGATACGACTACAGCTCGGAAGAATTCCCATTTTATCTTTATCAGAGGGATCAGATTTCCATATAGTCATTAAACTCTCAACAGCAGTTCATGCTTTACTTATCCATTGATTAATATCGCTTTCAGTTGATGAGTTATTGCTACCCGTTTTATTTGAACTGGTCTACTAATTTCAGACGCTTTCCATTAAATGAGAGATAGCACCATCTTGATTAAAACACATGACCTCTGTTTTATCTAAGTTCACGAAGAGACCAATGCTTCTGGTAGTTTGCTCCAGACTATGTAGTCGAAATTCGGCTTGAGCCGATATATTTGCAAGAAGAGCTAGATCATCAGCGTAATCTGCACCAGTAATAGTTTCCATGGATATTGTCTGCTTCTAGCCCTTTTTAAGCTTGAAAATTTGACCAGAGTTTGGTTTGGTTTGATTTCTTTGTTTAATGGCGTATCAACCATTATTTTTAGAAGAACCGTAATGGAAGTATTTAACCCACGGATGGGTGGGTAAGGGGCTCCATCCCTTTCCCAATGGTATGAATCCAAAAATGAATGTAATAGCACGAATGAAATTGAAACTCGTTCTCAACGATTTCGCAGGTGATCAAAACTAGATGCAAAGTTACTGCTTCTAATTTACAAAAACAATTGGGTTATTTAGTTAAAATATCCGTGTCTTTATGGTGTTGTTGATCGTAAGTTGATCGATGATCAATTCAGGAACTTGTCACTTCACACCATCCATATTATGCCATAAAATCAAATAGATACATTTTGTTGATACTGCAAGAGACTAAGTGCAGATTGGGAGTCGAAGACATTCAAAAAAGTTCTAAAATGTGTATAAAATAAAATCATTGTCCATTGGGCAATAATAATAATAATAATAATCGATAGTTTACAAAAAAAAGAGAACCTGTCGAATTGTGGACTTTGCTGTCCTGGCGGACAACAAATTGAAAATCAAAGAAAACTAAAAAACAGATAAATACTTAGACCTTGCCAGAGAATCAAAAAGAGTAGTGGAACATGAAAGTGACAGTGATACCAAATGTAGTTGGTGCGCTTGGAAGGAACCCCAAATGCTTGGTGGACCGATAATTATGTCACATCACCCCGGGTGGCCTAAATGCTTGTTAAGGGTTGTACGAGTTGGAAATCGGAAGACGAATCGAAACCGTCCAGACTACAGCATTGTTAGGGTCGGCCAGAATACTGAGAAGAGTCCAAGAGTCTTAAAGAGACTACTGTCTCTCAGATTCCAGTGATAAACCGTCAGTTAACGCTGGTGTGAAAAACTCTCAAGGAGTATTATTATTATTATAACAACAACAATAATAACAACAATATCTATGTGTCCCATAAGATCTATGACAATAGGTGTACGATACGTGTGCAAATGTAACAACACTTATGAGACAGAAGTAGTTACACAATTTTTAACTACTCTAAATCAGTTATTATTTTAAGATATTTTCTTTCATTAAAAAAAAAAAGAAGAATTAATCGTTTACTGTTCTACTTATCATTTTATAACAAATGAGAAATACTACAGATCGGAATATAAATGATTTTCTGTAAGGTTTGAACAGACGTCTCTCTTTTTGTATCATGAAAGCTTGTTGAAATGCACCTACAGCTTTGCCAACTGAGGTTTTGGTTTGCAGAAATTCAAATTAAACCTATAAACTCATTCTTTACTTTCTTCCACAATCTCTCACGGTGGCATATTTGTCATTATTGTTTGTTTTTTTTAAACGAGTAGAATTAAAATTTCAACAGAAGATACAAGTCAATATTGATAACAGTCATACAGGTGAAAAAAGCTTCATCTAAACATTCAAAAACAAATCTGTTTATCAGTTTTTTTTCTTTATTTCTCAGGGAAGTTCACATGATGTAGTGGTTAAGGTGCTGGACAGCGACGTCAAAGTAAACGAGTTCGAACTCCAGTCACATTATTACAGTTCACTTTCGGACAAATACCCTTGAGAATGCATGAAGCCTCTTATCCCCTAGCTACAGATTAAATAGTACCACTACTGGCCTTCCTCAAAGATGGTTTTGGCATTAAATAACACATGAAGGTTGATATGCCATTAAACAATGAAACCATCAACCAACCTTATTTCTAAAGAATTCATCATGTCATTGATTATTAATTGGTTATTACTTAGAATATTCAGACTACTGACCTCATCTTTATTGTTATACTGACAACGTTTCAGCCGATATGTCCTTCGGTCTTCTTCGAGTGTTTCATGTCGAGCTTGGGAGTCCTCACAGAATCTCGAACTGAACTCTTTATTTGAACCACAGGGGTAGACAGTTCCAATTCTATTAACCATGACTGGGTATAAAAGTTAAGTTACAGTAAGTATTTCTTGTTATTCTTACTTGTAGTTGGGATCGAACCTGCAACCTCCAGATGATATCATGCAGAATCACTTTCCCAACAAACGCCTTATCCACTGCGCCAGGTGTCCTCGCCGGACATGCTAATTTGTGTTTGTAAAAGTGGCTTTTCAATTTTTGACTTGTTTTCTTTTGTTTCTTTTGTGTTTTTTTTTATGTGACGATGTCCATTTGCGTTGTTCACTTTTTACAATCTGGTCTTTAGCCGCAATAAAACTTTTATTTTCCGATTTCCTTTTTCAGGGATTAGAGTTTTATTTTTCTTTCTTAATCTTTTCCCCCCTTCAAATCTTACCCGTAAAAAAAACAACTTTTATTTCCCACTCATTTCAAGTCGTTCTCTTTTACATAACACTTTCCAACACCATCTAACTCGCTAATTTTCAAGTTCATATTCTCCTTTAAAGATTACCGCGGACTTTATTAAGCCTATCCTTCATTGTTATTTATATAATTTTATTTTTATGTCTTTTCTCACTTACACCGATATTTTTTTTTTTTACTTTTCTTCTTTTCTCTTGTTCTTTTTCTTCTCGCCTTTTTCTTTTTCTTTCATTCAAAAGAGGCGCATTAATCATTGAAGGAACGGTAACCAGAATTGAAAATCAGTTGAGGTGAGGGTCAGGCAAAGGAAAGAATCAGTGACACTTCTATCTTTCCTCAGGCAATACAATACTTCTGGATTTGAAGAGAACGCTGACCTCGGAGTCAAATTGATTTTCATCCTAGTTTTTAGTCGCCTCGAGTAGTTGGAGGGGGCTAGGCAGCAATCAACTATACTGAGCTTGAAACCTCACAGACCAAAGCATCGAGTCAATCTGCTGGTTTCGTGTCTATAGAAAATGCCAAAGATGACCGTCATTAGAACCTCCGGAAATTTTCTGTTGAAAGACATAAAGGAAGTATCTGTGCCATTTGATTTGAACATGGATAAAAACTCAAGGGTTATACACTGGAAGCAGGGAGACTCGCAATGTTGCAATTGTAAATCAATTCATCTTCCCACTAAACTTTGGTTCAAGTTCTTGTCAGATATCCAGGTTTGACGAAAGTCAATCATAAGCAACGTCTAGCATAAATGCAGTTGGGATGGGAGATCTTTTTGTTTGATTGATTTTATTGTATATAAACGTTTGTTGATTCTTTAATGCCAAATCTAGTTTATACGTATATATCAAATATGATTTGTAAACACATTTTGTTGATAACATTTTTATATGAGCCTGAGCTCTTTTTGCACACAGTTAAATGGTTTCAAGTATTCCTGTTAAAGATGAATAATTCATTATTATTTATTTGTTTGCGCGCATTGAAATGTTTGGTTTGGTTTTATGGCATATCAACCATTATAGATTATTTAATGCCAAATCAGGTATATATATATATATATATATATATATATATATATATATATATATATATATATTGGATATATATGATTTGTAAACATAAGTCAAACAGTTCTTTTTTAACAATTCAGTTTAGCATAAATCAACAGAGTTAAACGGTTCCAAGTATTTCTATGTATCACAAACAATTCAATTAAATATTAGTCATTTGTTTACACACAGGTAAATGATCAAACAGCTCTATTTCAAGCAATTCAGTTTAGCATAAGTAATTTGTTTCAACTGGGTCAGACAGTTCTATTTGACCTATAGATAGGACCCTATCAGATGCTACCACTCCTGGCCAGAGTAGACCTGGGAGCGATGGCAATGAAGGGATACTCGATATTCTCCAATGCTCCAGGAATAGAGCCTCACCACGAGATGGATTAGTGTCGTATCCAGGGCGCTCGTTGGTAGGAGGTCATATCCCTCTGCTGAGATGCAGTTGGTGTATTCTACAACTCCAGCCCAGTCGGCTGGGGTGGATCTTTTTCATCAAGTTAATTTCCGAAAACGATAAACAATTCTTGGTAATTGTATTCGAGGCAAGAGATTTTAAGTTTAATATCCTTTCTTTCCTTATCAGGTACCAGATCAATCATTACGCTGGCGTGTAAGTCTAAATCTATCGTGGAGATATTTTCTTTATATTTAAGTCATTCAGGAAACTAATTCTTAAAAGCCTATGACGATCCGCTTTACACATGGGGTCGGAAACCAAATTATTGTAGCTTTTTATACCACGATAGATAAATAAAATTTTCAATTTTCTGTCATTATTTAATAACACAAAGTCTTCTTACTTAATAAGATCAACGTTTATCATCTTTAATCAAACTTATACAAAACTGCAACTGATGGCGAGGCTCCAGTTCTGGAAATATGAGGGGTATGAAGCATCCCTTCATAGATATTACTCCCAGATCCACTCTGACTCGGAGTCATAATAAACAGAACTGCTTTAAAATTATTCGTATTCAATAGGACCATTTAAACCCCTACGAAGAAAAAATGTTAAGAAACATCTAAACAAGAAATGTTAATATGAATGTACAATTAATATAATTGCCAAGTTTGTAGGCATAAAATAACCTTAGACAGGTTGATATGTTTTAAAAACTTGAATTAATGAATGTCTGCTTCCTAAATACACAAAATATGATGAGTGAGACATTTTTGTAAATATGTTTGAATTTTACTTGCGATAATTCAAAGAAGACTTTCTTTTAAAATCGTGATTTTCAAAGTGTCTATTCACTGTACCTTCGAAAAACTTATAGATTTAAAGAAAACAGTTCATGTCTTCTGTTTGACATATTCCAATTGTCAATATCAAATTTTTTCGCTTTGGAACTATCATTAACCCTTTGAACCTGATACACTGGTATATCTGTGATTCTTTTATTTTTCCCCTCCCACTGCGTAACACCAGTATACCAGTGTGTAGATCACGCTCCAATAGCAGAGGATACATTTGGGCTAAGGGAATTCAGGCCTTAAAGGGTTAAATAAAACTTATGAATTATTTATTTCAGGTTTTGACCACGAGTAACTGATACTCTTGTTAGCACTTTTTTTTATAGTTCTAATTCCTGGGAGAAATCATTGACATTCAAAATTTTGTTTAGTCAATCAAATTTTTTTGTGTGTCTTCTTACAGCCACAAAATTTTAGTCAAGTCATTCTTCTCAGTTCATTAGGTTTAAGATTTCCAAGAAAAGAGGGAAAAAATTACTTAATCAGAAAATAAAAACGAAAATGATGATGACGATGATGAACATCATCTTCATCTAGGTGTGTTGATAGCATGGATTCCCTTGACTCTATCATCATCCCTCACTATCAGCTTTCACTCTTGGTAAGTCCACTAGACCGTACTCAGTGTCCGGAAAAAGCTGATGAATGTAAGTTTTTGCTGACTGGCCAATACTGGTGTCTCCAGGTCTAGGATTCCACAGAACGTGGCTTATGAGTTTGTCCTTACTTTACTGGCAATGTCCAGAATGTCTTTTTCGTCTTACTTGGATGGTTTATAAGATGGGAGCTAAGTGGCTGTTCAATTGCAGTTTTATAGAGTGCTGCTCCCAGGATTTGTTTAGAACAGCACGCAGCCAATAATATCGCAAAACTAAATACACAGAAGAAACGATTTTCGTTTGCTCAGTTAATTGTCGCTATACAATCTATACGTCATTCGTACTATAGTGAGTTGGAGAACCATTTTTGAACCAAGGTACAAAACAAAACTACGATCATTTGATGCGGAGCAGAATATAACTTGTTTCGAAGTAATGGTTAGCGCAGTTATCTGGCCGACTACTAAGACATTAGAGCATTCGATTTGATGTGAGTATTCCACATTTGTGAGAGTTTTTGCTACATCTATATTACCTGTCTCATAAATTGGTGGAGATCATTTAACTGAGATTATCGATAAAATATTGACGTAAACCCAAAAGGAGAAATTTTGCTCAAAATGGAAAATGATACTCATTTCTTGTGACAGAATTAGAGTTGTTTAAGTAGAAACTTTAAAAAAAAGAAAGAAAAAGAAAACAACACGTACTGGCAGATACGCTCTATTATAAAAAAAAAAAAAACAGATTAAAAGATGTTGCATTTTCAAATATTTGATTAGGTTTTACATAACATAATCTCTAACTAAAAATACATTCTACAAATAAATGTTTTCTGACGATAAGCTTTTATCTTTGTTACATAAGCATGCATCGACTATTTTTACATATACGCTAAATGGTTTTTCTTATGGATACAGATTCTCTCTCTCTCTCTCTCTCTCTCTCTCTCTCTCTCTCTCTCATACACACACTTATAACATGCCAGATTTGAAAGAAATCTATACTTTTTCTTTGCTCAAAACATAACATTTACGCAGTCATTTTCCAAAACTGAATATGTTGATATTTTAATGTTTTCTTATTTGTTAGATATGTTTCAAGGTTTTTTAAAACAAATTACAGGATGTCTCAAATTAGATGCAACCCATCAATATGATAATGATTTATTACTGAGACAAGTGCAATGTCGGTCATTTGGAACACGTCCTGTAAAAAATGCATCCTTTGAGCTAGAGCATCAAATTAACGTTTTTTCATTGCTATCATATTAGCTTCCAGGACATGTAATCTTTTTTGAGTTTCTTGTCTCAATAATAAATCATTATTATATTAATGGGTTGCTTCTATTTTAGGACAATTTCGAATGATTTTATCGCCAAATAAGTAGTGACGCAACATATTTTTCCTCTCTTGTCCAAGGAATTATGAGCGAGGATTAATAGTTGTTATAGTATACTATTTTCAAACATGAAACACAAAAGAACATGTTATTATTATTCTTAGAGTTATTAGCTGTCACATAGGTCTCTTGTATTTTGAGACACCCTATATTTTGCAAGTGTTTTAGAGTGTAAAAAGATTTAAGTAAAAAAAAAAGAAAGGAAAGGAAAAAACGTATGGAGCAACTCCAAAGTTCTGCTCAGTGACACAACCTTATATATATATGAAAATCACCAGAATTCGAAGTTGTTACAAAAATTTAATGTTGTTTACTGGCCACAGTCCTCAGACATATGAAACTTTTAGTTTGAATTTTTTAATAACGACTGTTTAGTAAATGACCAAGCTTTTTACTTTGATGTGGCACAAGGCTGTATGAATGGGGCACGCACTGAGACTAGAACTCACTCGTGAAATTTCGATAGCCAAGCTTGCTAATCACCCGTGGCATCATATATACCGGCTGATTACGTTACGAGGAATAGTCCAATTTTTACATTATATCTGTTAATTTTACAAAACTGATGCCGTCCTTTTATATATATATATATAATTCTCTGTTGGCGTAGAATTATTGGAGCTGTCCCCGTGGCGAAATAACGAAATGTGCTGGACTACGATCTCGAAGTAAGCGAGTTCAAACTCCAGTTGCGTTATTACATTCACTTTAGGAAAGCTATGAACTCCACTTATCCCCCCCACCAGCTTGGGGTTAAATGGTATGGTTGCTGTTCTTCTTGAAGGATGGCATTGGCATAAAATAACCCACGAAGGATGATATGCCATTAAACAAAGGAACTAAACCAAACCAACAGTACATTTTACATCAGTTTTCGTACAGTATTAATTTTTAATTAAAAAAAATCTTTAAAAAACGTTTCCTTTTTTTCCACAAAATTCCTTTCTCTTTGTGATGAACTAAGGTAGAAAACAATTATTATTACTTAGTTGTCTTATTACTTATATATATAAGAATAAGTGGTTAAATCAAACACTTACAACGGATTTAGTGGTAATATTTCGTTCTTTATTAACAGAATCTCATAAAGCCAAACATTTTTTGCGCTTTTCTACATTTTAGCAGTTGAGGAAAAAATAAACTAATAGAGAAATACCCTTTCCCTCCCTTTATGCCGTTTTACTTTCTCCATAAGTTTATTTTCCCCTCAACTGCTAAAATGTAGAAAAATTGAAAAAAAAGTTTAGTCTGTAAATAAGAACGAAATATTACCACTAAACCCGTTCTAAGTGTTTGATTAACTTACATTAGTTTTAAAACTTGTATGATTATTATCATATTATCATTTCAAACCTGTTCAACATCCCAGTGGACAGATTCTTGGAATGTCCCCTAAGTGTTCTTCATAATATCAGTTCTGCTTTTCCTAAAAAAAAAAAGAAGGTAGTCCCATAGAAATGTTAACATTTAAAAGTAATTCTGTATGTGTGTGTTATATATATATATATATATATATATATAGCCAATGTCTCTTATCTTGTAATGCATAAAACATATCCCGCTGTTTTCATGTATATTCCTCCACACGAGCAGGATGTGTCATAAGGTTAATTTTTAAGGGGAGTTCAATAGGGTTGAATTCAGAGTTTTCCTTCTCGTAGACTGGTAACCGTACCAAGGTTAAAGAGCCTAATCTGCCTTTCAGCTTGTTTCCCTGTATATGTAAGAGTGCAGATCACATATAAGTAAAAGTAAAATTGGCGACCTCAGTCGAGAGTGATCTGAAAGCTCCCTTTTCAATAGATACAACACTGAGGTGTAGGGGAAGGTGCTACTCTTTTTCCAGGATTGCTCCACTTTACCCTTAACCCTTACCTTATAGTGTTGAGTGCTGAGCAAGGCAGCATCAAGTACCATTTTTTGAGTCTTTGGTATGACTCGACCTGGGATTGAACCCTGGTCTCTATCACATATTTCATACATAACTACAGATGAAGAGTCGCTAAATTGTAATACAAGGCTAGAAATATGGGACATGCAGTAAGACTCAAAATCATTAGTCAAAATATGTCGGCATAAAATGTTATAATCTATGTTACTCTAAAAAGCATAGCAAGTTGTATCAATGCTCGTGGACTTCAAAAAATTAAAAATATGAAACGTATTGCAATGATAAAAATATCTTCTTTAAACCTCTAATTTTGAACTTAATTGCCGCAAGAAAATTGCATGAATTTGTCTTTAAAAATAAAAAAAATTCAGTTTTTATCATCCAAAATTAATTTAGATTGAACCATAATTGGCATCTGCTGATGAAAAAAATTAAATCTCCCAGAAATAAAGTAGCAATAAAAATAGACAATTCGACGAAAATTTGTTATTTTGATTATTACTTAGTTTTATTTCGAAACCCCAAAACTCACTGTCCAGTCAGCAAGGACCGTAGAATACATTGCCTGCGCTACAGTAGATGGGTAAACTCCCAACCCCTAACGAGTGTCCAGAAGAAATCTTGATCGAACGACAGAAAACGATACTCGAAAACTCATCACAGTCTTTCTGCCCTATGTCAAATGCCTAGCCAAAAAGATTCGAAATGTATGCTGTCCATATGATATTAGGACAATATTCCCCAGACGCATGACTCTTCGAAAATATCTAAGTCCCCAATAGAATACAAGAATTGCATGCACCCTATCCCATGCAATTGTGGTATACAAAGGCGAGAATACCGTCCACTAAAAGTAAGGTAGTATGTCGGGGGAAGATCGAAAAGTCGGGTATGGCTGACCACATATGGAAAGAAAAGGAAAACTATCTGCCTTTGTGGGATCAAGTTAAAATAACTGGGAAGAACACAAGTGGATAAGACGTCTTAAAGAGGCAGCGCATATGGTGGGCTACAGTGACCTGTTGAGTAGACCAAATATAAAAATGAATACGACTAGGGAACAATTAATCAAAACGGTCCGATAAAAAAAAATTGCGATAAGAGCAGGGTAACAACATCTGATATGAAAATAAAGATGAGTATCTCATGGTTTGATAGAGATATTAGGTTTATAAATCCCAAAAATTCACTCTGAACTGTCCAGCAAGGACAATTCAGAGTGTATAAGGTGTTTGGTTGGAAAGTGTTTCTAAGTGAAACCATCTGGAGGTTCCAAGTTCAATCCCAACTCCAAGAAAGAATAACAAGGAATACTTATTATAACTTACTACTGGAACCCAGTCATGGTTAACAGAATTAAAACAGTCTAAGGGGTTCAGTTTGATATATTGTGGCGACTCCTGAGCTCGACATCAAATACCTGAAGAACGCCGAAGGACATATCGGCCGAAACGTTATGAGTATGACAATAAAAGATGAGATCAATAGTCTGATTATTTTAAGTAATAACAAACTGTATAGAGTTCGGCTATAGAAGAATTTCCAGTGCTACGCTGTGTACAACTCTATTGTATTGTCATTTTTCATTATACGTTCTGTTTGCTGGGTTGTATTTCTTACCGGCTGGAAAACCCCCCAATTAAGTTTTGATAGCGCGCTGGTCTGTGTGCAACTGTACTTATCACCAGTTCAACAGATTATCCTAACAATTTAAGGTCAGTTGATGATTTTCAAGGAACATTTTTTAAACTATCATTCTTTGTTTTTTTAACAGTAGTACTGGGAGTCATCGAAAAATAGAAAATGCAGGTTTGAAAGAGTTAAGGAGACCAGATTGTCTCAAGAAGAAAGAGTAAGAATAAATAGATAAGTAAAGAAGTTAAAGAAATATGGAGCAACAAAATAGAAAAAAAAGTAAGGAAAGCAAGGTAAGAGAGAAAGAAAGTAATATTGAAAGGAATAAGTAGACCAAAATAGCTCGAAAAAAGAACGAGAGAATAAAAAAAAGAAAGAAAGAAATAGCAAAAAAAAAAAGTAAGGAAAGCAAGGTAAGAGAGAAAGAAAGTAATATTGAAAGGAATAAGTAGACCGAAATTGCTCGAAAAAAGAACGAGAGAATAAAAAAAAAAAAGAAAGAAAGAAATAGTAAAAAAAAAAAAAAAGTAAGGAAAGCAAGGTAAGAGAGAGAGAAAGTAACATTGAAAGGAATAAGTAGACCGAAATTGCTCGAAAAAAGAACGACAGAATAAAAAAAAGAAAGAAAGAAATAGCAAAAAAAAAAAGTAAGAAAAGGAAGGTAAGAGAGAAAGAAAGTAGTATTGAAAAGGTTAAGTAGACTGAAATTGCTCACGAAGAAAATAAAGAAAGAAATAGTAAATCAAAAAGCAAATGAAAGAAAAAAAAAACAAGATAGGAAGAATGTAAATTTAAAAAATATTATGACCCCCTCCCCCGCAAAAAAAACCGAAGGAAATTCCGAAAATGTACATCAAAAGAAAAAAAGTAAAAATCGTAGGATAAATAAATGAAGAATAAAGAACGAGGAATAAATTAAAAGATTAAAGAAAAATGAACAAGTATCAAAAAAAAAAAAAAAGAATCAAAGTAATGCGAAAGTACATTTTCATGGCACAATGCCCAGACACTTTTCTCTTTGGGAAGCAAAGATTATTTCCCTTGACTTCTACTTGTCTTGATGGCTCTTGTCATTGACCTTTTAATCTCTTTATTTCCTTATAACTTTTCCTGTCCGGTTTGTTTGCTGATAATATATATCTCTCTCTCTCTTGCAAATCCAAATTAATGAGCACCTGAACGGATTTTTGGGCGTCTTGCAGAACATTAGAGGTTCAGGAAATTGAAACAAAAGAGAAAAAAAAAAGATCAAATTCGAAGTGAGAGTATAAAACAAGAAGGATGGGAATTAAAAGAAAAATGGGATTTAACAGTCACAAAAGAAACATTTTGTTGCCCTATTTACCGCCTAATATCGGATGAATAGCCTCTTACAGCCACTCATATCAAATCAAATTATCATCTGATCCAGCAGATTGTTGGGTTATCATTCCTGATCATTCAAGGAATGTTCCAAGGTGATGGCAGATGATCGGATGTGCCCATCACGTCTCAAAATAACACAAGGCAGATTGTAGTGGGTTACATGGTATTAGCAGTATAGCATCGACTAGGATCCAACACATTCCAAAAGAAACATGAGCACCCCGCGTGCTGTAAATCAATTATTAGCAAGTTCGATACCGATGGACAAAAATAGACTGTGTGTCTTCAATTACCTTAATGACAAAGCGAGAATATTGTCTGAGAGTGGCACTATTGTCGCTTGTACACAGACTTAGCTAAATGTATATTACTGCGTGTGGGTGTATACATGTGTATAGTGGTGGATTGACCATAGGTACGTGTATGTGTGAGTGTCCATATAGGGACCGAGATATATTTACGTGGGAATAACTAATTCTTCCCTGCTAGTATAAAACACATAAAAGAGGTTCAACGACTTAAAAATTGTTATCCCATCTTTAAGAGTCTCGCTGTCTGCCGTTTTTTTATTGTCCAGTCTGGGTGGCCGAAAGTCCAGAAATAAGAATATTCCTCCCCTGGATATATAATAGGTAAGAAGTAATCTGACGCTGGAAGTGAATAAGAGACAGACGCAGGGGGATATAGATACAGAGGGTCAGACAAAGCAGAGAGGACTAGAGATACAGAGCCGAAGATCTCACGGTTTTTAGTTTTTACTTTAGAGAACTACATAGCTAAAAGTGAGAACACCACAAACCGACGACTTGATTCACATGAACTTCTTCCTCTAAAATACTTATTCAACTTCTTGTTTTCGCCTTCTTCTTACCTATGTAGCCGCGATCGGTATTCCCACCTGAGTGCGTTTATACTTTTATAGCCTATTCGTGGACGTTTAATGCCGACTTCTAGCTTCCAATTCAGCGCACAGATTTGGGTTGAAAACTATTTCTTAGCTAACTAGTTAAATTCATGTGCAGTAGCCAAATGTCTGCAAGTAGAAAATTACCTTTGAGTATACCCCATCGAATGTGCAAGTCTCAATGTATTCTCAATAGTGATTTTTGTACACAAACTAGTTAAGTGCGAAAAAATGCAGAAATTTATCTGCTCATAATATAAACTTAAAACATTTTAAAGTATCTTTCATCAAATTCTTGTTAACGACATTAACTATACATCTTATTTTAAGCAAACTGAACAAAGATACAATTAAGTTATTTTACTTAAATTAAGATTGATATCTTAGATATATTGTGAATTAGTCATTGTCGTATCTCATCTTTACCACACATTAACTCGCTTATCCAAGCTCAAACGGATGCTCAAAGCTCAAAAGCTAGAAAAGCAGTGTCCAAAATACGCTTTCCGTGCATAAGCCGAGCGCACCAGTTTCCTTTTTGTCAAACCTGAAATATTGAAAAAAACAAAAAAAAAAACAAAAAAAAAAACAATTTATAGAATGGTTAGACCACTTCTTGCTTGTTTTCAGCATCTGCTCCTTCCAGAATCTTTAAGACATTTTCCCCCTCAATCTCAGCAAGACAGTGAATCCTTCGGCCACCTTCCCTTCCCCTAATCCCCACTTTAATCGACCTTCGGGTGACTGAACTTGAGTCAAGTCCTGTCTGATGGGAGGCATTGACAAATATATAACCACCCGTCGTTATGTCGGTACTTGTTCAGACTACTTTCAAGATATTTTTACAATTGAACACTATGCGAATTCTATTTCCTGATTAACATCAAATAAAGAGACTCTGCCGAATACCACCTCTCACTAATCAAATTACATATATATTCTAGTAAATTCTGTAAATAATTTTTTTCTAGTTAAACCAATTCAACTGAGGTATTATGAATTTTGTATGTTTATCATGCTACCTAGTATAGTCCAAAGGTAGTCGTAATCCATTTTATTTTTCGGCAAGCAGGCCAGTCTCTATTTAGTTCGCGACTGTAGTATTCTTGGTTATATTATTCACACAGGACTTCTCCGATAAATTCTAACTTGCTAGTGTCACGTTCCTGTAATACATGCCCCCTTTTCACTAATAAATAAGTGCATATAGTTTTAATAAAGTTGTTTGAATGTAAAAACCTATTGTCTTTGTCTGATGAATTAAGTGACAAGCGATGATACATTTCTTAATTATGTGAGAGTAACAAGCAAGATGCCTATTCAACTTATACTTGGCCCATACACTTGATCTGGCCTTTTATAACAGACTTTTCAATCAATGTCACTGTGTCTCATAAAAGAATTGGAGAAGACAAAAGAAAATATTCTAATAAATGGAGGTAGTTGATTAAAAAATAAGTAAAGCAACTTATAGCATTTCAAAAGTCTGAACAAAAGGCCTCGACTTTATCATAGTTCAGTCAGCTTTGAAAATAAATAAATAAATAAAAATAAAAAAATTTGAAAAAAACAACTTCGTCTTGTCTGAATTATTTAGTCAGTGATAACTTTTCAGTTAACAGCAACTATTTCTTAGCATCAGGAAATAACAAGTTATCCAACTTCCAAACCAGCATATCAAAAACATATGAAGGGTGAAATTTTCTAAATTTATAACGATCCGCCATATTTTAATATCCTGGCTTCAATCAAAACAGAAGCTAACAAAAGAAAGACTAATTTGTTATCTTTGTTTGCATATTAAGTTAATGTGGTTGGGTGTAAGTGGTAACAAAGATGGCTGTCTGCCAGATGAACGTTGACTTTTGCCATGAATTTATCTTAAATGGAAGGATTAAATATCAACAACCTGCAAAAGAGTTCTTTATTTTTATCCTCGTGATGAAGTGATATCTTGTTAATATATTCATTTATTCAATAGAATGAGATGAAGAGTTAATCTAGTTATAAAATGAACCGTCAAACAAACGTTTAAAATAGCACTGTATTCGCCAGTATTCCTATACAAGACGGTAAACAGCCCAGACGGCTGTGGCTGTAGAATACACTGACTATTTCTTCGCAGAGGGGTAAGACTCCCCAAAGAGTGTCCTGTATATGATATTAAGCACTCTAATGGTGAGGCTCCTGTAATGCTGGAGCTTTGGGAAGTGAGGAGTAGGGAGTGCTGACTACCTTTTCATTGTCATTGCTCCCTGGTCTACTCTGGCCCGGAGTGGTAGCACCTAAAAGGATACCATCGATGGTTCAAATAGAACTGCTTGATATTTAAACCCAGTGCAAACAAATGACTTATGCTAAACTGAATTGTTAGAAATAGAACTGTTTCATCGTTTAAATGTGTGTAAACAAATGATTGATATTTAATTGAATTGTTAGTTATATGTAACAATACTTGGAATCATTTAATTTGTACTCATGATAAATTGAACAGTTAGGAATAGAACTGTTTGATATATTTAACTGCGTGTATCTACAAAATGTGTTTACAAATCATATATTCAACATATATGTAAAAAGAATATTTGGCATTAAATGACCAACAAGGGTTGATTTGTCATCAAACTTTGGATTTTGTCACACCTTTTCCAGTCAACGGTAGTCTTCACGGTAGTAAAGCGTACGGAAGGAGAAAAATGGATACAAAGAGCATTTATAGGAAAAACATGAACAAAGTTGAAAGAGGAAAGACTTCCTGGAAAAGACAAGAAAATAGTTGAACCTTTGCATCGTCCCTTGTTGGAATTTGTAAATTCGGTAGTTAATATCTGCTCGAATCTGATTGGCTGTTTTGAAGTTGTACTGTTAGCTCCAGCCCCTACAGTTATTTAAGTGAGACTCGTCTAGGGATCTCTCTCTTCTTTTGGTTTTTTCCAGCACGAGCAGAAGGCTCAGCCTGGCTCGCTCTTTTTTGCTTTGCTAGCTCTTGTTTATTCACTTGAGACTTTAGGCAGTTTTTCTTTAGCAAGGTAACTTGAGTAAAAGGCCCATTAGTCGCTTAGGCTAAGCCTCTTTTCCTTACAGGGTTTTATTGTTACTTGTAGAAACAATTAGCCTATTGCAGGCTATTTGTGGTTTTGGTATGCTGTTCCCTTCAAAAGAAAATTGTGTCTAAGTTCTGGAGGCGGTATTATTGGACTTTTGCCGACAAAGAAAGCTGTTGGCCGAGTCAGAAGGTGTGGTAAAAGCCTCTGTAGGCTCAACAGAGATAAATTCAAGTTGAAATAGAAAGGAGGAAGCGGTGGTCTACTCGAAGTTCGCCTAAAGATATAGTAAAATTTATTTTCGACAAGTCTACACAGGAAACTAGAACACGCTTGTCCAGGTTGATTCTACAAAAGAAGGAGACACCGAGAAGAAGAATAAACCCTAAAAATTGGCTTCAAAAAGAAATTTGACATAAAACACCAAAGAATGGTATTCTATGTCAAAAAACGAAAACTGATAGTTGGTGGTTCACGGCATTGTTTTGAGCAAGTCTTTCTTTATATTTCTTTATATCCTTTTTTTAGAGGGGGGTATTGTTGTTACTTGAATGTATGTTATTATTGCTACCTTAAATCCAATGTTTTCGACAAAAATATGTAAAGTTTATTTCTCTTCAAATAAATAACTTTGTGGGAACTAGTTGTTTTTGTTTTTAAGAAATATAAACACACTTCTCTTTCAGATACCAAGTAAGCTTCCCTTTCTCCTTTTTTATTTATACATTTCTCTACCCCTTCGCTAAGCCTGACGTTCATAACTAAATAGTTTCAAGGGCACGGCAGAGATGAATCCTAGCATATTTATTGAATTGAGCACATTTCTCACCCCCTTTTAGTTAATTTATATGAAATAGTCCTCACTAAACTGAGAAAATAGAAGTCAAGTGTCTATATATTTAATTAAGAGAAGGAGAATTGAAAGAAACAGCACTTTAAAGTTTATTTCTTTTTCTTAAAAAGCTCAAAAACTAGGTAAATCCTTTATTCAAAAAAAAGTATAAATTATTATTACTTTTATAAGTACTGTATTTGTTGAAAAAGAATGGGACAATGATATTAACTCTGTCAAATAACAATCGTTACATTTGTGGGTGTTTCAAAATTTTTTTTATCCTTTTACTGTATTTGTTGAAAAAGAATGGGACAATGATATTAACTCTGTCAAATAACAATCGTTACATTTGTGGGTGTTTCAAAAATTTTTTTATCCTTTTTATTCATCATTTCAATGTAGTGGATGTTTCAGAAAAATTGGAATCATTTTGTAATTAAATCACTTGATTAATTCTTGTTCAAATAATCTGAAATTTTAACAGCATGTGTAAAGACAACTTGAAATAGTATGTTAAACATTTAAATGCTTTTTATTTTACAGTGAATGATATTTATATACCGGAAAAGAAAAAAAACATAATATATTATACATAGAATTTCGAGTTGTTTCTACAAATGCTGTTAAAATTTGAGATCATTTAAATAAGAATGGGTCAAGTTAAATCACGAAATCATATCAAATTTTCTGAAATACCCTGTATATTTCATATACAGAACTTAAGAACTATAATAGGGAAGAGGTAATAGAGTTATTTAAATGTTTTTCAAAAAACATAACTCGAGGAAAGAAAAATAAAGGATAAATTTGTATGATACTTTGAACGGATAACTGTCCTAACTTTTTGTTGAATTACTTGCCCTTGTTTAACACCATTCTTCACTGTTGGATCATGAGCTTACCTAGAATAGAATCTTCACTCGACTGGTTGATAAGTCCACTCTCCGATACAATAGCAACCCTTGAGTATAAAGGTAGAGGCAGAAAGACGACTCTTCTTCTATTCTTCAGAATTATATAGATGCAAGAACATCTATCAGGAACTTGCTTTTGTATCCGTACAAACTTCACGTTACACACCATTCGAAGCACTCTACAATACAGAAAGCTTTCAGACTTAATCCCGGATACACTCAACTAACGACAACAGCAACTCTACTAAAGTGGGATAGTCCTGTAGCAGAAAGAACTTCGGGTGTTTGGCGTGTAAATGATTTTGACAGTCGGTCTCGTCATATAATTTCATCCAATGGGGATGACGAATCCCATTCGGCCCAGATGACTTATCTGGGCATATCGAATTTGGTGAAACTACCGCCAAACTACCTCTTCCTCAAAATCTTTTGAGCTGGACGGACGTATTTCTGTCCGCTCCTTTATCAGTAGCGATTCACCATCATGAGGATAAGGGGGTATCCTCGTGGTGTAATGGTTAAAGCGATGAACTGCGGAATCGTAGTACGCGAGTTCGTACTCCAATCGCGCTATTACGTTCACTTTCGGGCAAATACCCTTGGGAAAGGTATGAACCCCCTTATTCTCCCTCCAGCTATGGATAAATAGTAGGACGGACTAGGTTCTTCAGCCTTGGTGAGGCAACTAGTCTAGGAGAAGGAAAACTCTGAATTCAAACCTGTTAAACTCCGCTTAAAAATTGACCTTGTGTCATATCCTGCCCGAGCGGAGGGGTTGGTAAATAGTACCATCATGAGGATAGAGCCGTCTGGTTCATGGGCCCTTTGGGTCTACCCCTTTAGACCCAGGGGTTCCCAGTTGCAAATAAACTAGACGTATTAATTCCGCCTCTGACAATTCAGCTACTTCATTCCCGGACAACCTTTTCTGGTGACCTTCATACTTCCCTCCTACAGCAACCAGGACCACACATCTACGGCTGAACATTCACTCCTGTTCTAAAATCAGCAATTCAATGCTTGCTATGTCTACAGCGACCAACATATTCCGCTTAGACATTTAGCTGCTGTGATTCTTTCTCAACTCGTTAACTATTTCTTCTTTCCCACGAGACTTGCAGCATAAAGGTACCCTTTATTCTGGCTGCCATTAAACCTTCTTGAAAACCTTTCGATAACTCCTTTCGATTCACTTATTTTCCTTTAGATATAACGTGAAGGTAACCCGTTTCACCTTTCCGTTATAGTCCTCATGGCGTAGGGTTTTATGGAGCATATTAAGGTTTTCTGGTAGTGGTAAGTAAGTAAAGTTGGCGACCGTAGTTGAGGATGACCCGAAGGCTCCCTTTTTGATAGATACTACATCAAGATGTAGGAGAGGGCGCTACTCCATTCCCTGGATTGACCCACTTTACACTTGATCCGTACTTTATAATGCTAAGTGTTACACAAGGAGGCATCAAGTATCATTTTTTGAGTCTTTGGTATGACTCGACATATGATTGAACCCAGGTTTTCCGTGCCATTGGCGAACGCTCTAATCATTATGCCAATAAAAATTTTGAGGTTTGTACCTGAATCCTTTTTCTTCTTAACCAATTCACTTGTTATCTTCTTACTGTTTGTCGAAGCAATAAAAGACTTAAGGACAGAAGGACTCGAATTTTATTTTTGGGGTGTACGACTATTCTCTGGTGAAAATATTTGTGCTGAGCCAATTGAAATAGCCATGCTTCCCAAGAAAATACGTTTGAAGAACATCATGGAATCATCTTTGGCAAATTATTAATTTGAACGTCAGCCATGTGTCTCTCTATTCACTGGGTACGTTCAGCAAAGGCTACTAGTAGCAGGAGACACAACGTGCTGCTAAGGCCCTCGTAACTTTGTAAGCACGTATATTCCGACTGACAGCCGAGAAAAAAAGGTACGTCCGTCTCAGCCAAAGTGGTAAAGGCTTCTGAGGTCGTGTTTCTCTTTGACACAAGGAAGCTCCTCTTTTTAGTCATGCACTAATTTCGCTTCCAATTAGAGGCCTCCGGAGAAACTTACTTTTGTATTTTTTTCATGTTAATTTCTTTTTTTATTTATCATTTAATCCCTCCAGATTAAAGAGTTGGATTGCAACATTGTAGTAGGCGAGTTCAAACTCTAGTCACGCTGTTGCATTCGCTTTTGGGCTAATACCCTTGGGAAAGGCATGAACTCTCTTACCCCTACAGCTATGGGTTAACTAGTATCACTAATGTTCTTTGACGAGAATGGTATTGACAATAGATAACCCAAAAAGGTTGATATGCCATTAAATAAAGATGCTAAACTAAAAGTTGTTAAGCTATACTAAAGTTGTCATTGAATTCGCTGCTGGGAGAAACTTGTATTTCTTGTTCCACATTTTCTACAATAATAGTTCCCCTACAAAACCAATAAGTATAACTTTTTTTATATGGTGGGAGAAATTTTATGAAGGTGTAGCATCATAAAATAATCCTCAAACACCTGAAAAATAGTTGGAAAATTTTGAATATAAGTTATCAAACTTTATGAAAAGTGTAAATGTAATACTTGGTTTTCTTTGTTTAATGGCATATCAACCTTTGTGGGTTGTTTAATGTTAAAATCATCCGTGTAGAAGAACTATTGTAATATTTAACCGATTCCTGGAGGCATAAACGAGTCCATGCCTTTTCCAAGGTAATTAGCCCGAATGTTAACGTAATAGGGAAAGAAAAGCATGAAGACAAAGTGGAAATATTTTTTAAAAAACCCAAAAGATAGAAGGTATAAAGAAAAAGCAAAGATAGAAAAAGATGGAGAGAGAGAGAGAGATTATGAAGTATTTGTGATTAAAATAGTTCTTGAATTTGAAATGACTTAACCCTTTCTCTATCAAAATAGGTTTAGCAATAATCTATTTCAAAAATATCTTAATACTGCTTGTCTTTTACAGATAAGCCTTATCTTCGACCCTTTCACTACCAACATTGTTTTTTTTAAGTCTTGGATATCAAAAATATCCTGTGAGTACAAAGTATGAGAAAAAATAGATGTGTTCACTTTTTTAAAATCCTGAATTATTGTCAAATATATATTTTTTTAATTTAAGTTATTGGCCAAAGTAAAGAGAGAACTGACGAAAAATAACAAACCAGATCATGGCTCAATGAGTAGAACATTTCATTTCGTACTCCTGTAGAGAAGAGGAAAATCTCGTATTTTGTTTTGGCGCGCAATTTAATTCAACACTGAATTTCACCCAATCAGGATGACTTATCCTATTCAGCCCGGACCTTCATTTCCGGCTAGCAAAACGGGTGAGCGGCCAAACACACTCTCTTCGGCCAGAACAGACGTGTCTCTGGTCGTCCCTGCTTAGCGATGCCTTTTAGATAGACAAGCCACCCAGTGTGGACATCTCACTGTGGCTTTAACACTAGCAGCAGCAACATGGACACTCAACGAGGGAACCATCTAATTTATGGATTCTTTACGAGGAATCTCAGTGGAACATAAATTAGAAACATACGTATGCCTTCCACAGGCACCACTTCATGTCACCCCAAAAATTGACTATGTCGATCCGAGCGTCACTCCGCTCTCGACACACAAGACTACACGGTGACTCTAAACACAAATTCCCTCACACGTCCAAAAACCCGCTGCCATCTCAACATCCCGCTAAGCCATCGCGTCTTCAAAACTAACAAGCCTAAACACCATGAGTCTTGCAGCACCAAGAACAAACCATATTCAAAGCTGCAAATAAAAACTTTCGTTGTTGTGTGTGTTAAAGAATAGTTTCGTAATTCATTTGTGTTGCCTTAAAAAATATAGCGCTAAACAAATAACCATTTCACTCATCGCTATAAATTGGTGACTCCTAAAAACATTAGTGTTATCCAAAACTGCTATACTCCTCATTTCCCGAAAAGATCTCTAAGTCTAAAGGACATAGTCAAAAAAGGAATGAGGGATTTTGGTGTTGATTGCAGCCATTGAAGAATTTCCCAACAGTTTTTTTTTTTTCAAGTACGATCTGTTTGGGTCACTCATCTTCAAATAAAAATCACATTAAGTGATTTTCATCTGAGAAAGAGACACGGTATTCAAGACACCATCATAACAACATTAGTACATTTATGTATTTGTAACCTATAATAAACATCTATTTAAGGAAACATTATTAAATTGGTAACAACAAAAACATCTTAGCTTTTTCGTTTTTCTCAGAATAGGATTCTTTTAGTATCTTTGACTCGTTCGTCGTTCTCTTTTCACATAAAATGTTTTCACCTTACATTCCAGACATGAGAAAAAGAGGCAGAATCATGCTATAGTGGGATCCACAGAACACCTCACCGGATTCTTCCTTGGGTGGGTGACATGTTGCAAGACCAGTCACAGTGCTAGGTCAAGCATATCATGTTACAGCTATTTCAGTAGAAGGGATGTTGAACTCAGTCAATTCGTCTTTCATTCGACAGCTGGACTTTCTGATAACTTATCTACTCACTCGTCCACACAACTACATATTCTATACAGATACCCATTGCATTTTTAAACGTGCCTATCTTACAGACATCGTGTAACATGCTAAGATCTTTTTTTTTCTTTTCATGTTTTTATGCTCCTAAAGTTTGACTTTTACAGAATGGTTGCTTGGGATCTTATAGACACAATCTTTTGTCAAATCCTCTACTTTTTAATAAGTTTGTTACACTAAAAACATGCGAATGCAATATCCACAGATTTTTAAATTTTCACTATTTCTTTTTTAAAATAAAAGAAACAAAATATATTCGTTTGAAGAGGAAATTGAATTTATTTTTTGATAACATAATTCAGGATTTCTCAAAGTTGTCCATATAAACCCCCAGGGAGGTGAATAAAATTTTGTCAAGGTGAATAAAAACAGCTTCCACAGAAGGGGAATTTATTGGTTGGCATTTATAAACCCCCGTGGGAGGTGATTAAATTTTGTCTAGGTGAATAAAAAAAGATTCCCCCGTGGGGGAATTTACTGGTTGGAATTTATAACAACTGGGGAACAAAAAATGTTGAGTCATGTAGTTTGGTTTAGTTTTATGGGATATCAACCATTGTAGGTTATTTAATGCCAAATCCTCTGTTTACACATATATCAAATATATGATTTGTTAAAACATTGAGGAGAAACACACTGTTAGATGATCAAACAATTCAGTCTAGCCTGAATCAAAGTCAAATGGTTCCATGTATTGCTTTGTATCACTAGCAATTCAATTAAACATCAGTAATTTCTTTACACACAGTTAAATGGTCAAATAGTTCTATTTCTAACAATTCAATTTAGCATTAGTCAACAAAGTTAAATGGCTCCAAGTATTGCTATATATCACCAACATTTCAATTAAACACCAGTCATTTGTTTACATGCAGTTAAATGATCAAACAGTTCTATTTCTAACAATTCAATTTAGCAATAGTCATTTGTTTGCACTCAGTTTAAATGTAAAACAGTTATATTTGACCTATAGATAAGACCCTATCAGGTGCTACCACTCTGTGCCAGAGTGAACCTGGGAGCAATAGCAATGAAGGTTGGATGGTTATGTTGTATGGCATATCAACTCTTGTGGGTTATTTAATGCCAAATCCTGTTTGTACTTATATATTATATACATATGATTTGTAAACATTTTGCTAATAATATTTGAAACAGGCCTGTGCTCATTTATCTTCACAGTTAACTGATTTTAAGTATTTCTATCAAATACAAATCATTCTATTTACTATTAATCATTTGTTTGCATACAGTTAAATGGTTTTGAGTATTGAAATGTAACAGTAACAATTTAACATGAGTCCTTTGCACACATTTAATTAGTTGTACATGATATGCAAGAGATTATTAGTAATTTAATTTTTATTTTTCAAGGGGATCATTTGTAAGTAACATTTAAAAAAACGAGCTGAATAATGTAGTCTAGTTGCCAGATATCAAAATCTATTTCAAGATATTATCTCAAGTTCTCCCTCAAGTGTTAAGCCAATTTTGATAGCGTTTTAAAATTTGTGTGTAGCAGGATCTGCATTGAGCCGCGTACATTATGAATTAAGCAAACTGAGAAGCACTTTGAACATAGAAAATGGTGATTTGCAGCTCAAATGCACAAACCTGATACCTCATATACCCACCAAACCCATTCTTCCCTCACTTACAAACAATTCAAGAATTAAAGAGGTATTCGTTTATATAGTTTACTGATTATTTTCTCATGTATATTTTAATTAAATGCTTATAACTTATTGACGTTAAATTTTATTAATCAGTTGTTACTTATTGACATTGTTTTGTAATTTAATATTTAATTAATTTATTTGAAGGAGAATGGAAATTAAATATGGTTACATGGGGTTTATCAGATAAAAAAAAACTTCACAAATACTTGTATAGATATTACTTGCAGATCTGTCAGAATTAAAAGGATTAATTTTGATTTGAAACAAATTAAAAAGTGATAAAGATTACCTATTTTTTATTTTGATGAATCCAAATTGTTGTAGACATTAAGAAAAATTTAAATATTGTGTATAACATACAATGGTAGGCTAAAAGGTTCAAATGATGATGTTATATCTGCTGTTGATGACTGTTTTGATCAATGGGACCAAGCACTGCAACACCAATAGAAGAAGTGAGAGGACCACAAGGGGGATTATATAAAAAAATAAGACTCATTTAGCCACAAATATAACAATTCACACACACATTTATATAATTTATCCAATCCAACTAAATCAGCAGGATGTGAAATAAAATCAAGTTTTAAGCAGAGTTTAACAGATTTGAATTCAGAGTTTTCCTTCTCCTAGACTGGCGACCATTCCATGGGTAAAAAGCACAGTCTGCCCAACTATTTATCTATTGCTAGATGGAAAATAGTTGAATTCATACCTTTCCCAAGTGCTAGGTGAAATCCAAACAGCCTTGTCAAAGATTTATATGCAGTTCACCATGTATATTTCCTATGACAATAACAACTATTACTCCACAAGCACCTCCGACATATATATATATATATATATATATATAGATATATATATATAGAGAGAGAGAGAGTGAGAGACATATATAGAGAGAGATAGAGAGAATTTTTTAATTCAAACATATATATTAGATATATATTAAATTTAGGGCCATTGACTTAATGAGGAGAGTGTTTACCAATGGTCTGGGAGATCAGCATTCAATCCTAGGTTGAGTCATACCAAAAACTCCAAAAATGGTACTTGATGCCTCATTGCTTAACACTCAGCATTTTAAGGTAAGGATCAAGGGTAAAATAGAGCAATTCATGGAATGGAGTTGCGCCCTGCCCTACACCTCGGTGTAGTAGCTATTGAAAAAGGATCCTTTGGGTCACCCTCAACTGAGGTTGCCAATTTTTCTTACTTTAATAAAAAAAATTCTTTTTTTACTTTAACAAAATAAAAATTATATATATATATATATATATATATACACACACACACACACTTTTAATTCAAATATGTTGCTCCTACATATGATATCTATTAACCTCAGCCAAATAACAGCAGGATACTAGATAAGACAGTGTTGCACAAATCTGGTAAAGAAGGAAAAGTACTGTCTTCCTTAAATCTCAACATTCTTTTATATAAGTGTCATGATGTTGTATTTATAAAAAAAGATACAATCCAGTCTTTTTAAGTTTCTATCTCCACAACCAAAAGAGTGAACAAATTTTGTGGTTAGAAAATGTTGCATAGAATTGAACACTTTTCTTCCTGCTTCCCTCAGGTCTTGTATTATTTTACCCTCAGAATCGGTGAGAGTCACTGACATGTTGGGGGTCAGAGTACTCAGTATTTTTTTTTTATCTTTGTTCAATGTATTGATTAATAAAAGTTTATCAAGTGGCATCATATGAATTTCAGTGAAAACTGCATCAAGAAAAATACTTTTTTTTCTCTCTCTTCTATTAACCAGGAGAAAGGAAAACAAAAATAGAAAGAAACAAGAAAAACAAAATCTCCTCATGGTTTAATAAAGTATCAAACATTTAAGAAAGAATTAAAGAATGAAGTGATACTATTTACCAACCCCTCCACTCGGGCAGGATATGACACAAGGTCAATTTTTAAGCGGAGTTTAACAGGTTTGAATTCAGAGTTTTCCTTCTCCTAGACTAGTTGCCTCACCAAGGCTGAAGAACCTAGTCTGTCCTACTATTTACCCATAGCTGGAGGGAGAATAATTGGATTTATACCTTTCCCAAAGGTATTAGTGCTATGTGAAATGCAATCAGTCTCGTCCAGGATTTGAACTCGTGTCGCCGTGTCCATTTCTTAAGACGATAACGACTACACCACGGGCACCTCCATAAAGAATGAAGTGATAGAAAAATATTGTGGGACAAGAAAGAAAGAATAAAATGACAGAAATAAAGAGAGGAAGTAAATAAAAAAGCAAAAATGGAAAACAAATGAGAAAAAATGCATGAGAAAGGTTTGGTTTAGTTTGATAGCATCTACCTCCATGGGTTATTTTATGCAAAAGCCATCCTTGAAGAAAATCATTAGTCCTACTATTCAAACCATCACAGGGGAAATAAGGGGGTTCATACCTTCCTTAAGGGTATTAGTGTAAAAGTGAACATAATATCATGACTAAAGTTCAAACTCCCCTCCTATGACATCCTCTTCAAGCACATAAGAAAGAAAAAAAAAATGAAACAACAAAAAAGATTTAAAAAAAGAAAAAAATGAAGAAATGAGAGAGGAAGAAAAGAAGAAAGTGGCAAGGAAGAATAAAAAAGAAAAAAATTGCAAAAAAATAGCAGAAAATCTAAGAAAATAAAGAAAATAGAAAAAGTGAAAAAAAGGAAAGAAACAGAAGTGAAGGAATAAAAAAAGGGTCAAGAAAAAAGCAAATGAGAAAAATAATTAAAAAAGAGGGGAAAAAAAAGAAGAGAGAAAGAATAGGAAAACTAAAAGAAAGAAAGTAGGAAAAAATGATAGAAAAAGAAGTAAACACAGACAGAAGGATACTAGATAAGAAGCCAGAGAGAAAGAAAGGTAGGAAGGAAAAGAAGGAAGCAAATAGCATGATTGAAAAAAATTAAATAAACAAAGTATTAGATCAAAAGAGAAAGAAAAACTTTTCTAAAAAGATCAAAAAATGCAAAGATTTATAACAAAAATATAACAAAATCCCAATGGATCATAGGAAAGAAAGAAATCAAAAATAAAAACAAGTGAAAAGAAAGATTATAAAAAGAAGTAGGGAAAAAATAATGAATAAAAAAAAATCAAGGATGCTAAATGAAAGTAAGAGACATTATTTGACATGCTGCACAAAAAGAAAAAAAAATTATCTGACTGAATGTTCTAACGACTGAAGCACTGTGTTCCTTCAAATCACCTTAAATATTGCTATCTTCTAAAATTCTTTGACATCATCTCTTAACTGTCTTTGGATTCAAAGACAGGCAGAATTTCATTGTCATATAAAGAAATGAGACAACAAATCCAAAAGAAAGCACAGAACATTAATGAAAGTGTTGCTACCTCCATGGATGAAGGTCATGTCAATTTAAAATAATGGCTTTTAAGCATGGAAACTGGCCAAGTGAAGAGCATATTGGATGCCTGGTATAAACAAATGGCTGATAATCTATTAGCAATTAATTATTTTCAAGTGTACTGAGTTCAAATCCTTATTGGGTGACATACTCTTGTAGACCTACAACAGTCAAAATTCATTTTAATAAATGATGTGGAGATACCTACTACAGTATAATGATTATATATGTATGTATACAAAAATTTTTCTGAAATAACCTGAATATATACATATATATATATATATTGTCATCCACAGACAGACTGTTTCGTTCTATCAGAACTCTTCAGTGTGGCTAGATATGTAGGACGTTTGAAGCCGGGATCGAAACCCATCCAAATTTACATTAGACTAAGTCTCAGACCGCTCAGCCAACAAGCGTACAACGTTTGGCTAAGGAAATTTTTAAGGTATTATGTAGTAACAGCAGCATCCGTTTGTTTACATTTTTATAGCCTATCAGCTACCAGACTGCCTTGAAGCCAGGACCGAAACCCATATATATATTTGGCGTGATGGTTAAACTGTTGTCAAAATGGCTAAAAAATGAAAATAGCTCTATCTCATTTCCACTGATATATTTACCAAATTTACGTGGAAATATCTTGAAATACTATAGATTAAATTCATTCAAAGAAATCATCATTAGTTTCAATAACTCAACAAAGCTAACATCTTTGTTTCCATAAAAGGCGTGTATGTTGTGCAAAGAGGAAGATTGTACAAATTTTACGATTATAGAAGAATTTTAAAAGAAAATATTTGTCTTTGAATTAATTTGTTTTGTTTTGTCCAAAAATAACTCACTCTTTGAAATGAAAGAGATTTCAGTCAAATCCAATTGAAAGCTACGGTTCCTACAAGATTATCAAAATTATGCAGTAATGGTCTGGTTCAGTCCTAAGATGAGTAATCACTTAGGAACAGCCGGTATTGTAAGCAATGAGAGTAATATGTATCAGATTGAGCAATGTTAAGTAAATAAATAAGTAAAGTTGGCGAACTTTGTCGAGGGTGACCCAAAGGCTCCCTTTTCAATAGTTACTACACCAAGGTGTAGGGGAAGGCGCTACTCCATTCCCTGGATTACTCCACTTTACCCTCGATCTGTACTGTATAATGCTGAGTGCTAAGCAAGGCACCATCAAGTACCATTTTTTAAATCTTTGGCATGACTTGACCTGGGATTGAACCCTGATCTCCCGGACCATTGAAAAGACTCTACTCATCAGGCCAATGGCTTGATGAGTAGAGTTTAGTAAATAGTAATTCAATATAATCAAAATTTTAGTAGAAAGGGGCTACGGTCAAATGACAAAGCTGTGATGAAGACAACAGTTGTGGCAGAAGTGAATTCCACAACCAAAATTGGAGAAGGAAGCTCCAACATCAAACCAAAACCAAAACTGCAGAAGGAAGCTCCAACATCAAATCAAACCAAAACCAAAACCAAAGCCAAAACTGGAAAAGAAAGCTCAAACATCAAAACTCTACAGACCTCTAAGTTTCCCTTGATGGGAAAAGTCTAGGAAAAGGTAATCTGAAATAAACATACTTGTTGCTGATATGTAGCTATGTTGATACTGAGAGTAGGACAAGTATTGTACAAGTGTATATCACTATAATCCAATAACATACAGATGTGTTATCATCTTACCATCTAACACATGTATATTTTTCACAAGTTGGATTAGATAAAGACTGCTATCACCTAACAAGATGCGGCAGCCATCATAATAAAAAGTATACAATGAATCATTGTTAGTTTTGTTGCATATACAATCAAGACTATCCAGTTGCTTCTTTGGGGAATTCAGTTGAGATTCTTCATTGGATTGGATTCCTCTCTTGTTGACCAGATCATAGATGTATCCATTCGGTTGCTTTGTTTAATGCCATATCAACATTTTTGGTTTATTCAATGACAAAGCCACCTTTGGAGAAGGACAGGACTGGTACTATTTAATCCATAGCTGTGAGAATATGAAAATTCACACCTTTTCCAAGGGTATTAATCAAAAAGGGAACATAATAGCATGACTGGAGTTTAAACTCATTTACTACAATGTCACAGTCCCTCTCATGTGTTATCATACCATGGAGAACCCCACTCATGGAGGGAGTGTAATTCATAGCATTATCTGGTTTGGTTTGGTTTCTTTGTTTGATGGCATATCAACTCTTTTTAGGTTAATTAATGCCAAAGCCATTCTCCTAGAAGAACAGTAGTGGTACTATTTAACCCATAGGTGGGAGGATAAGAGGGTTCATACCTTTCCCAAGGGTATTTGCCTGAAAGTGAACATAATAGCGCGACTGGGGTATGAACTCGCATACTACGATTCTGCAGTCCATCGCTTTAACCATTACACTACAAGGATACCCCTAGCATTATCTGTATGGTTGTGAATGATGTAAGACTATCATATATTTATTTATGCAAAGTTGTTAATTTAACTATGTTTGTACCAGTTCAAATTAAAATGAGTAAAGATGGAGACAAATTTTAGTATAATTCATCAATTATCCATTTTATTTGCACAGTTAAGGTTCTCCCATTTCTTGCCTGATTTTAACCAACTCTTCAGGAATTGTAAAAGAAAAGATTTTAAATCATATTTGAATATCTGTCTCAGGCTGGTTTTTTGATGATAGCTGTCTCTCACACTTTATATCTTATTGTCAGCCTCACTGTTAAAAGATATTTATCTCCTGCCCAGAATCAGTTACCCACTCTCATGGTAATCATTAAAGAAGGCCGATGATACTATCCTTCCTTTTTGTTGTGGTGAGTTGTCATGTTAAGAGGGAATACATTTTATCTCAGTGATTGGCCCACCCCAAAAAATGGTTTCGAAATACAATAAATTTAGATTTATACTATCCCTTTAAGTATGATAACCAATAAAATTAGATATCTATTCAGTGTATCTATTAACTTTAAGTGGTTTTTGAGGGTCTGTAAGATCTCTAAACAAACCCCAAACCATCTTCTGAATGCTATCATCAGTATGAAGAAGATATTAACCTGTCATAAATAAATGATAAAAAAACAAATGAAACATTATTGAAATATAAGCAATTATCTTAAAGCTGAAAAAAGTGACTCTGAATCTTTTAACCCTTTTACAGTTTTGAGAGACACATGTGGCTCTTAGTGTTTTCTGTGACATGTGTGAGATCCACATAGAATTCTTGAACAGAATTTAAAATAAAGGAAAAAAATCTCATGAGCAGGCACCTGTAATTAACCTTGATTAGTAAAAAGTGCACCTGGCACAATGGTTATCATAGTAGGAAATGGAATCAGCAAACAGAGTTCAAAACCTGGCTGAAGATGTTTGCACATGAGAAAAGCCTTCTCTTCTTCCCCAGGATAGGGCCGACTGGGTTCTTTAGCTTTTCTACGGCAGTCAGTCAAGAAGGAAAACTCTGAATTCAAAACAGCTTTACTCCACTTAAAATTGACCTTGTATTGCCTTCTGCTCATAGTCACCCCATTTGGCAGGTATTGTAGAATATGCTGGCTACATCTTTTCAGAAGGGAAAGACCCCTTCTCCCCAATGAATGTCCTGCTTATGACACTAAACTATTAGATGGTGAGGCTCCAGTTCTGGAGCTTTGGGGAATGAAGAGTATTTCTTTATTGCCATTACTTTCATATCCACTCTGAGTGGAAGTTGTAGTACTTGATAGGGTCCCATCTATGGGTTGAATAGAACTATTCTATCATTTACTATACATGAAAACATTTAACTATGTGTGAAAAGAATTATTAACGTTAGCAATACTTGAAACTATTTAACTGTGTCCAACTAAATGACCACTGGCTCATTTTAAAATATTACCTCCAAACTATTCATTTACAAATCATATATATATATATATATATATATATATATATATATACATATGTATAAACAGGATTTGGCATTAAATAACCTACAAGGGTTGATATGCTCTAAAATCCAACCAACCAACCTGTTCATGGGGAAGGGATTGGGTGAATATATGTACCCTTTATTCTTTTTTGGCCCAGTGGGCAGAGTGTTCGCCAATGGTCCAGGAGACCAGGGTTCAATCCCAGGTTGCATCATACCAAAGACTTTAAAAATGGTACTTGATACCTCCTTTCTTAACACTCAGAAATATAAGGTACATATCAAGAGTAAAGTGGAGCAATCCAGGGAAAGGAGTAGTAGCTATTGAAAAGGGAGCCTTCTGGTTGCCCTCGACTACAGTCGCCAACTTTACTTACTTATTCTTAATAATGGCCATCTTACAGCTCGTAAGTTACATTTGTTTTCATAATTGGACGTTGAACAGTTAAGTCATTGTTAGTCATTTGGGTATATTTCAATATTTTATAATCAAACTTTATTTGATACATAATGTTTGTAATTTTTTTATGGACATATGAGATTTAAATGAAGGAGATTTGTACAGCATCCCTCTCAATTACAAGTTTTCTTCAGTTCTAATGAAAATATAGAGGTGAAGAAAAGATTGCTGTACATTTTACTGTCACTAAAATCTGATATACACCCACACACACATGAATACAAAAGCCATGATAGAAATAAACAAGAACAATAGAATCAATTTGAGCATATGTGTCAAAGATGATTTCCTTGATTAACATACTCATACAAAATGCAGCATGACCCTGAGGAGAACAAACACGCATAAACATAAAGAAGTCTACTCCACAAAGTAGACGCTGAGGCTCTAATGGTATTACATCTGCTGAAAGATCACAAGCCTTATCTACATTAACAGAATCATGATATTTGGCTGACCATAAAATCGAACATTACCGTCAATATATCTAAATCTGTAGGTTTGCACTACTAATTTGTGTGGTTTATCTAAATGAATTAGGAAAGAGAACACTATCTTCTTTGTTGCTTGACTTGCTGGCTGGGTTCTGGTACTAACAAAATCAGGACAGCATTTGTAGAGACATATTCTGGTTCAAATTGAATTAATATATCTCATAAGGTTTTTCAGCCAGTGGCTAGCTTGCTGAAAATGGAATTATGAGTATTTCTTCAGTTCAAAGTTGTCTATAACTAAATACATTGCTGTCTACACCTGTGCTTTTCTCTTCTTTGCTGCTCTAATGTGATTTTATTCCAATACACATAAGGATTTATATCCAAATATGATAAAAGAATAGCTACTTAGGCATAAAATACAATGATGTGAGTAAACACATCCACACTCAGACATATATATATATATATATATATATATATACACGCACACACATTCATATGTATGAGAATGATGATGGCATCAAGTTGAAATTTCTGGGGAAAGAGTAAAAATTAGTCATGATAAAACTATATTATTCTTCTTTCTTATTTTGTTCACATTGTGTTATTTTTTCAAGCATTTTTCTCAGTCCTCAGAAGGTCCCTAAGATAAAAGGAGTAATGAGCATTACTGTGCCATAATAGTTTGTGACATGTTAGTAAGGAAGTTTCCACATTTTTTTGGCCTTCTTTGCTGATTGCCCTAAAAGACCAGTTCACTCTTTAATATTAGATTAATTCATGCCTTTCCCAAGTGATAAGAAAAATGTGAACAATCCAACTAGGACTTTGGTCTCAGCTCATAGACTTCTTTTTCTTCTACCATAACCATGCTTTTAAATGTCACACACACACACACACACATGGCCCAGTCAGCTGGGGCTATGGAATACACTGATTGAATCTCTGCAGAGGAATAAGACTCATTGTCCAACGAATATTCTGAATATGACTAGAAACAACCTGATGGCGAGGCTCAAATAATGCTGGAGCTTTAGGGAATGCAGAGTATGTCTTCATTGCCATCGCTCCCAGGTCCATTCAGGCCCAGAGTGGTAGCAAGTGATAGGGTCATATCTATGAGTCTAATGGAACTAAACTGTGTACTTATACTGAATAGAATTGTTTTAACATTTAAAGTGCATACTTATGCTAAACTAGATTATTTGAAATAGAACTGTTTGTATGTATTGTTATGTAGGAAGAAAGTGCCAATACTAACCTGTTTGGTCCAACATGGATCCCCAAACAACAAACGTAATCATTGAAGGAATTATGCTACTGGGGTCATGTAACCAGTAATATTCAATATATTTAGTAGTCAGACAGTGGTCTGAAGTATCCAGTATTTGGTTTGACTCTGATTCTGATTTTAGTATCAAGCATTTTGGTATTCGGTATTGTACGTCAGTGAAGACATCGTTCTGAGTGAATAACTTGAGAGAATTATTTTGTGAGTATTATTGTGTATTATTCAAAGGATTCAACTAGTACATTGACAGAATGCAAAGATACAGGAACATTATAACTTGCTAATAGAAAGTTACAAAAGTTCTCTTTAGAATAATGTTATAAAAATGACAACGAAGAATTCATCTGAACTAACATTCACAAAATGTATAACAATTGATTTGGCATTAAATAACCTACAATGGTTGATATGCCATAAAACCAAACCAAACCAAACATATATATGCGTGAGGTATGATAGAATATATTCAAATTACATAATTGATTTTTAAAAATTTAGATGAAGACATGTGTATAGCGGAGCAACTGATATAATAAAGGGATGATGTATAGATGTCTTCACTTCTGTCTAGATGAGTGTGCACCAATTTTTAAAGAGTTATGAGACCAGTCTTGATAATTTTTGACTGGTGGTTTTTAGTGAAACACAGGATTGTGTAAGTGAGCCCTCCAAGCACATTACATCCAATCATATATGACATTTTCTCTCTTCCAAAATCGAAAATTCATTTCAAGACTAAGATTTTATTGCTTGACTGATTTTAATGTCATGTCATAGGTTATTTTATGTTTTTGTTTGCACATAGTCCTATCAAATACAATAATTTTTTAATAGATCTATTTAATCCCTTGATGGGACCCTGACAGATACCATTTCTTCAGGTCAGCTGATTTGGGAGTAATGACAATGAAGGGTTTCTCCAGACCGCCAGAATTGAAGCCTCACTGTCAGATACAGTTTAGTGTCATATCCAGGATAGCTTTTAATGGGGGATACAATCAGCATGTTTTAAGCCATGCAAACAGGTCATAGGGCTAAAGCTTCACACCATATAAAAAGAAAGTTTCAGTGATCCTTCAACCAATCTAAAAGTACCTGCTGGAGTGTTAGGGTTGAATGCCAAAGGGACTATTCTGAGGAAAATTAACATTTTATTTATTGTTTATTCCTCCCTTAGTAAATACAGCTTTACATTTTGAACAAATCTCGTAAATAACTGAATTCATACTAAAAAAAATTGTTTTCAATATCCACACAGTTTTTTTAAACATAGATTTGGATAAAATGTCATGTGTTAAACAGTGATATTAACACTTTTAAGTTGTTGTTATATCATAATTCATTGACTTTTCAAAATGTCATACATACATAGCCTTTTAATAACTTTGATTATTAGACTGCAAAGAAAAAATAACAATTTAGATTATTGTTGTGAGAGACAGTTACCTTTTAAAAACCAACCAGAGACACATCTTACAATATAATTTAAAATCTTTTATTTTACAATCCCAGAAAAGTTGGTTAAACTTAGAAAAGAAATAAGGGAACCTTAACTGGGCAAATGGATGGACATTTGGTGAATTATACTAAGATTTGTTTCCCTCTTTACTCATTTTAATTTGAACTAGTGCCAAAATACTTAAATTACCAAATGAACTTGCTTTTTCTCAGTGCCCCTTTTATTGGTTGATTTCTGGACCATCTCCATTTTTGTTACAATGTAAATAAATCTTTTCCTAAAGTAAACTGCATTCTTCCTATTGAATTTACATGCTTAACAACATAATTACAATTATATAATGATTTTTTATCATTAAGGGTTTTTGGGCTATTGTCTTCATTTTTATGGTTATTTCCACAACGTTTTGGCTGATATGTCCTCCGGCCTTCTTCAGGTGTTTGTCGAACTTGGGAACCTTCACAGTTACTACGAACTACGTCCTTCATTGAATCCACAGGGATCACCTGTTCTAATTCTGTTAACCATAACCGGATACAAGTGTTAAGTATTCCTGTATTGTTACTTGCCTGCAGTCAGGATTGAACCTGCAACCTCTAGATGATTGTCTCCTTAGAAGCTTGGGAGAGTAACAATACAGGAATACTTAACACTTTTACCTGGTTATGGCTAATGGAATCAGAACAGGCGACCCCCGTGGATTCAATAAAGGACATAGTTTGAAGTTCTGTGAAGGTTCCTGAGTTCAACAAACACCTGAAGAAGGCTGGAGGACATATCGGCTAAAAGGTTGTGGAAATAACAATAAAGATGAAGACAATAGTCCATAAACCCATAATGATAAAAATCATCAAGCTTCATCTCAGAAATTTAGACAACTAATTATATAATGATAAACAATTTAAAACACCATATTTACTAATGGAGAAGAAATATATCTTGTGTATAACTCAGCTCAAGTTGGGGAGTCTCCGTAGCCTTGTGGCTGAACTGCAACTTTGTTGTAAGCAAGTTTGAATTTCAGTCACATTATTATGTTCACTTTCTGACAAATACCCTCAGGATTATCTCCACCAGCTAGAGGTTAAATTGCACCATTAAGGTCCTTCTACAAGGATGGCTTTAGCATTAAATAACCCATGAATAAACAAAATAAAACCATAAAACCTTAAGTTGTATAATAGAAAATCATGTGGAAACCCATCTTATGAAGTTTAAATGTGAGACTTTTATTCATTTTCTTTAATTTTTGTCAAATGAATTAATGAGGCTAACACAAGATGGTATATGAAATTATTTAGATGAACTAATACAGCAGGATTAAGTCGGTAACACAATGAAAATATCATTATTCTATCAATTTCTGTCAAATGAGTTAATGAGGCTTATACAAGATGGTATATCAGATCATTTAGATGAGCTAATTCAGCTGGATTAAGTTGGTAATACAATGAACATATCATTTATTCTGTTAATTTTACCTAAAAACCCTACACAAAGATGTGAAACAATTTTTTCTTGTAGAAAAATTTAGAGAAAATAACTTATCAAAAAAATTGAATAAGTTATTAAATACGGTTTCTTGTTGGGAGTCTCAATAGTGTAATAACTAAAAAGTACTGGATTTGTATTGAGTTCAAACTTTAGGTATGCTATGATGTCAACTTTCAAAGTAATACCCTTGGAAATAATTATTACTCCTTAACTCTATCAGCTCTGAATTGAATAGGCTTTAGCATTAATATTGTTGTATAGTGGCTCATACCACATGACTTCCAATATCATGGAAGTGTAAAGACACCGTGTTTCTTAAGCATGGTAAGTGGAGGCAGAAGCAGAGAGACAGCTCTGAAAGGAGGTTGATCAGTAGAAAGACCAACTTTGAATGTAACACTAACAGCGCGAGATTTATAACACTAGTCGGACTGTACCACTTAATAAATAATTAACTCTATTTTACTGTATATCTTTTCCTTACCATGATACAACAAATATACACAAAGGTTAATATGCCATTAAAACAAAGAAAACAAACTAATCTCTAATAAACTGGAGATTGTCAAAGGGTTTTTCATAATTAAAAAACATTTTTGTAAAGCTGTAAGCATTATGAAAAAGCATGTGTGTATAAGTTTTGATGAAACCAAACAGTGTTGATAATGATGTGGTCAGTCTTCTTCAATTTTCTAAATGATTTCGAGATGAAATGTGCACACCCTACAAAGCATGGAGAAAGCATAAATTCTTTACTCCTTTTGGAGAAGCTCTATAGCAAATACATTGGTAAAGAAACATAAGGTGGAAAAACTTGATATTTTGCAAAGTGGTGAGGAAATTCATCTAAATTCAGTTTCACAAACAATGATGGAACCATCTTAAAAAATTCATCAGAATTCCATTTCACTAACATCATAAAAAAAAACAAATTGAAAATGTTTTCTTAATATTGCCTAAAGAATAACACCATTCTTGCAAAATTTGGGGGAAATTAAAAGGGTAACAGTCCATGTCTTGAAATTAGGTACCTCATCTAATTGTGATAATTAACAAGTTAGTCTAGTAGATCAATTGCTATTAAATACAGTAAATTGTTGCCATACCAAGATTAAAGAGCCCCATCTGCCCTACTATTTACCTGTAGCTGGAGGCAGAATAGTTGTATTGATACATTTCTAAAATGTACAAATTCCTCGTGAAAGGCAAACAGCTTGGTCCAGGATTTGAACTCAGGTCTCTGTGTCCATTTCCCATGATGATAACCATTACACAACAAGCACTTCCAGAGAGTGGAACCAACTTGCATCCTTTGTCCCAGACGAAGCAAAGTTGAGCAAATAATGAACAATGTTATGAAACCTCAATTATTTACTTGAAACTAGCTTGAATTTGTGAGCTCTTCTGGCAGAAAATCAATTGAAAAAATATTGGTATCGTATTGATCGGCAGTTGCTTTCGAAAAAGTTTCATCATGAGACATTCTTTGAAAACTAAAGTTGATGTTATCACAGTACAAATCATTTCAGAACTAAGTTTGTTTCTATCATGAGTTAGCTTCACAAAGTTGTGCACAGGTGTTAAAGGCCCTCTAGTGACTATTCTATACAGGAGAAGCAGGTAGGACTTCCCATATCATTTGCAGGAGACAGTAATAGCTGGGGGAAGCTACTATCTTTCAATGCAACTTCTTTTCTTCTTCTCCTGTTCTATAGCTTGTTTTGGCAAGTTTTTTTTATAACCTTGACTGTTTAACAGCTGCCTTTGTTGCTTACTGATGGTAATTCATTCCACAGAAGATGAGTGTTCTTTTTAGACAGTCTTTGCATCTCTTTTGTGAGGCTACTCTTATCTCCTGGTCAGCAGATATGTAGAAGAGATATAAACCTTTTATGCAACCTTGCTGACATAAACCCATTCATTAAACCATTCAGAAAATCTTATCACTTCTTTATTGTATTTAATGCAATATTTTCTCAGCTGTACTCTTCACCATCTTTTACTTTCTATAACTTTTCAAAAATATCTTATGAAACTTTGATTTTCCTGAAAGTTTGGTTTTGTTTTCTTCAGAGAGAATTTTATTTTTGTTTTATAATGAGACATGTTAAAGCCTAGAAATTATTAATCCCTTATATACCTAATAAATAAATTCTCTTTAGCAGTTAGCAGATAAGTAATGTTAGTCAAGGGAGAAAGTTGTTAGAGCCCCATTCCATGTTTGGAATTTAGAATTTTGTCCTTCTCGTTGACTAGTTACTTTATTAAGGTGAAAGAGCACAGTCTGATCTACTACTTATCCATCATTGGATGAAAAGAAGAATGATTCAGGCTTTTTCCCTGGTTATTAAGTAAAACACAAACCACTTCATCTAGGATTTGAATCCAGTCCATCAAGACCATTTTCTACAACAATAACCATTCTGCCACACATGCTTCCTTCATAAAGTGCACATAAAAATAAGTTAGCTATAGTCTTTGAAAGGAACATGATTACCTCACGGACGAAATCATCTCAGGAAGAGCAAGTGTGCTAAGAATTTCACAAATCGTTTGTCGTTTTGACCTATATTGTAAAAGCATGTATATGTTGATATAGAAGAAATAAATACAAACTTTATAGATACGAGCAGTAGTTATGTATGGATTGAAAGATGGTCATTATTAAAAAAAAAAGGATGCAGTCTCACTTTTATTAAAGTTATAAGAAAATCATTTGTATTTAAGGGAGGGTTATATCCTTTATTTACTAAAAGTTATTCCTTTGATTACATCAAGTGTGATGTACATAAGGCAGTTTCAAGTTCAGTTGGAGATCTCAGATACTCTTGAAAAGTCCTTAAATATTAATTGATATTTCAAAGAAATATTCTGTTTTAGAATTGGAGAGAAATGTAATCAACAAACCCTCCAAATTATTAAGAAATGATATACAGTCAATTTTTTGAGTGGGGTTTAATAGATTTGACTTCTGAGTTTTCCTGCTCCTAAGCCAGTTGCCATACTAAGGTTAAAAAATCCAGTTTTCTCTACTATTTTACCCATAGTTAGAGGGAAAATAGTTGGATACATACCTTTCTTAATGTTGTGTAATACCACTTAATGAAGGGGACAACAACAAAATAATATCTTCAGATTTATATCAGCTTACAATACATCTTCAGAGAGCCTTGCTTCTTCATGCTTCTTTCATGGTAGATTGATACAGAGCAGCCTTACAACCCAAAAGGCACCAACCCTTGTATGAACACCCAAAACAGCCTAACTGCTGACTGTTGATTCCGCTGGGTTAAGGCCTTATTGTTATATATTTTCTGGATGCCCACACATTTGTAATTCATGTGGCATTTCAGCATTCCCTAGTTTACCTTAAGACACAGCCACACATCCTGTTTTTGAAATCCTCAAACCAGCCTATTAAAGGTCAATATTTAACACTAAATGTATTAACACTATGTGAAATGCAAACAGCTTTGTCTAGTATTTTAACTCAGATCATCATGTCCATTTTCTATGATAATAATCTTTAAACCATGAGTGCCACCTTAGAATTGGAGAGGTAGTACTAAACTATTTAAAAAAAAATTTTTAAGTCTTTTCAGGTTAAGCAAATGATGAGGTGAAATGAATTCCTCCTTAGTAGCCTGACACCTGGTGATAACAGAGAAGGTCTAAATGCCAGAGGGGAAGGAGATAGCCATCTGCTTCTAGTAATGATAACCAAGAAAGAGTACATGCATTTTAATGATTAACCTTTAACAGAAAAAGACATAGATAGTGAGACAATGGGTTCTATCTCAAAGTAAGTCTGAGCTGGATGTCCCAGAATTGTTTTAAATATTTCCAGATTGAAGCCTAACTGAAAGATCAGCTGAAATTGCATTAAAAAAAATGGCCGAATCTGAATTATACATAGGAACAGATGGATGGACAAACATTTGGTAAATTAAGATTAATATAATTTCATTTTCCATGCAAGAGAGTTTGGTAATAGATAATACCTAATAACATCATTTTGATTGTATAATGTTCTACTAGAAATAATAAAATCCTGTTATCTTTGGCTTAAAAGAAAATTAGTCGTTTCTAAAAAATAAGATTATGAGGGTTGGACTTATTTATGGGTGATACTACAATATGAAAAAGAAGCCTTCGGCTCGCCCTCAACAATGGTCACTAACTTTACTGCAATATAAACATAAAGACTGATATACTAAGCAGGGATTTAATTTTTAACAAGTTTAGTTTATTTGGTTAATGGCATACAAACCTTCATGGGTTATTTAATACTAAATCCATCCTTGTAGAAGAATAATAGTGGTACTATTTAACCCATAGTTGCTGGGTAAGGGGATTCATGCCTTTCCTGAGGGTATTAGCCTGAAAGTGAACATAATAGCATGACCGGAGTTTGAAATTATTTAGTCAAGCATATTAGCCATTATGGGACCTTCCTCAGTGCATGTGTGTATATATATATATATATATATATGCAAACCAAACCAATCAAGATATAGAACTGTTTGATCATTTAACTGTGTGTTAGTAAATAAATAAATAATTTTGAATAAAATTATTAGTATTTAATAGCAATACTTGAAATTCTATAATTGTGTGGCAAAATCGAATTATTCAACAACAATACTTGGAAACATTTGATTGCATGCAAATTATGTTGAATAGAATAAGTTAGTTGATGACCTTAGTCGAGGGTGACCCAAAGGCTCCCTTTTCAATAGCTACTACACCGAGGTGTTGAGGAGGGCACTACTCCATTCCCAGGATTGCTCCACTTTACCCTTGATCCTCACCTTATAGTGCCGAGTGCTGCTTAGCAAGGCGGCATCAAAAACATTTTTTTTTGTCTTTAGTATGACTTGACCTGGGATTAAATCTCAGTCTCCTGAATCATTGGCGAACACTCTACTCATTAGACCAATGGCCCGGTTGAATAGAATAATTAGTACTAAATTGCAATACTTGTAACCACTTCACTGTGTGCAAACCAATGATTAATATTGAATAGAATTACTCATGTTAGATAGCAATAATTGAAACCATTTAATTTTGTAGAAACACTAGCAATATCAGTGTGCAAATAAATTAGTTTTAACTCATTTAAAATTGAAATTATCAACATGCTATTCCTTTACAAATCATATGTATATCCATTTAAATGTGTGCAAACAAATGACTGATGTTACTGTCACATAACAATACTTGAAACCATTTTACTCTATACAAAAAGTTAGCTCAAGCTCATTTGAAAATGTTATTTACAATATATATTTACAAATCTTATATATTTGATATATATGTATAAACAGGATTTGGCATTAAAAATACCTACAATGGTTGATATGCCATAAAACTCAACCAATCAAGATACTGATATTAGTTTAAAACATAGATAAATGAAAATCTTTTGCAACATTTGAGGTATTTAAATTTTTATCATAACTTATTCTAAATATATTCAAAGTTGTTTTTTTTTTGTTTAAAAGCCTGTCAACCTTTTTGTTGTTTTATGCCAAAAACACTACTGTTCTTTTAAACAAAGGTCACTGGAGCTTAATGACTGCCAAAACAACTTATTTTTGCCAAAAAATTGCAAGATACTCTTTGAAGTACATAAACTCAGCAATTGGTTTGGTTTAATTTTTTTGTTTAATGGCATACCAACATTCATGAGTTATTGAATGCCAAAGCCATCCTTGTAGAAGAACAGTAGTGGTACTATTAAACCCATTGCTGAAGGGTTGCAGGGTGACTAGGAATTTGATACCTTTTCTATGGGTATTAGGCTGAAAGTGAACATGCTGCATGACTTGAATTTGAAATTGCTATGACATTGCAGTCTAGTATTTTATCTCTATGTCATCAAGACCACCAATTTTTAACAAGGTTGTCCTTTACTTGCCTTCTTCAAGATTATGGGATATACAAAAATGTTTTTGCTTGAAAACTCTCAGATACTGAAGCTTAAATGATTTTAAAAATGTATCAGTTATTCTTGCCTTTAATCAAATGTCTAAGATGAAATATCTGAATAAATGTGAAAGTAGTAAATAGTTAGATCAAAGACCATAGACAAGGATTTGAAAATTCTTTTCTTTATGTACACGAGATCGCATGTCTGGATTCAATGCATTTAAGTACTGTCCAGACATTTGAGATCTCACCATCAGTTGACTATAATGGGTAAATTGCAAGCCTTAGGAAAAAACTGAGATGCTTCGAAAATGTGTTCCACATGAACATCTAGAAAGGATTGTAACTTTTAAGTGCTTGCTTTTACATGTCACTGAATAAATTCCAATATTCTGACTCACTTATCTGGTTTGCATATTCAGTTCTGAATAACATAGGAGAAGATTCAAGATAGTGTAATGATTATCAGCATGAAAAAGGAAATCTTTAAACTGAGAAGGAGTAGCTCCTCCTTTCACCTCAATAACAATGTCTACACAATACGTCATAGAGTCTACAAGATGCTGGAGTCATTGTGTGAATATTATTTATTCAGGTACATTCTTGGATTATTTGCAGGGTGAAGGAGGATATATTCACTCATCACCAACATGAAACTGTGAAAAAGTACTTATCAAAAGTAACGGGTTTGATTCGGTTTCTTTGTTTAATGGAATATCAAATTTTGTAATTTGTTTAATGCCAAAGATATCCTTGTAGAAGAACAGTGGTGATACTATTTAACCCATATCTGGGAGGACAAGGGACTTCATACCTGCCTAAGGGCATTAATCCAAAAGTAAATGCAATAGCACAACTGGAGATCAAACTTGCATACTTTGAGGCTGCAGTCCAGCACTTCAGCTATTGTGCCATGCAGACTCCCCTGATTTTATGCAGAAGTAGTAATCCAAATTCTTCCTTGCAGTAGCCATGTAAGAACAACTGTACTGTTGTACCCCTTGAACTCTAATGAAATGCATCTCACAAACTATTTAAGTAAGATGAGTAAGATATGCTGGGCAAAGATGGAGATGTAAGAACAAACTCATAAGCAATTTTCTCTTATGGACTCCTACACATGGACACACCTGAGTTGGCTGACCAGCAAAAATTTACATTCATCAGCTCTATGTGGACACTAAAAGACTTGCTGATAGGGATGGATGGCAAGAGAGAGTCAAGCAAATCTGTGCTATCACACCACCTTGATGATGATAATTAATCCATAAGTAATTAATATCATCATATTTTATAGGAACTATGTTTCATTTTGGTTTCTTTATTTAATGGCATATCACTTTTCTTTGGTTATTTAATGCCAAAGCCATCCTTGTAGTAGAACAGTATAGATACTATTTAACCTATAGCTTGGTGGATAGAAGTATTCATATTTTTCCCAAGGGTATTTAGTTCAAACGCGCATGTAACAGCATGATTGGGATTTGAACTCAGTTACTATGATGTGACAATCTAACACATTAGCAGCTACGCCACAGAAAGTAACTTCCATCGATGAAATAGTAACAAATACATCTTGAAGCTATATTTTCATATCTTTGCTTTTTTTTCTCTTAAGTGACTAAAAGGACCAAATCACATTTTGAATTTTTTCCCCCGCAACTTAAAAGATATGACTAATGTTTAAATTTGTTAGCCAGGCAACAGTCAGTTTGAGTCAAATGACAAAAAAAGAAAAGGTGGAAGGCAAAGAAAGAAAATCCTCTTTACTTAAAGAATTTTATAGCAGCACCAACTAAAGATTTTATGAGGCCAAAAGCAAAATTTGATTTCATTTAGCCCTCCCCTACCATTGCCACAAGCAATATTGAATATTATCAATGCTTGATCTTTTGCACATTAACTGAGAAAAAAGAAAGATTTATTTTATATGTCATTTTTTAATATGGTTATACTAGCTGGCTTAATAAATCATAAAGAAAGTAATAAAGTGCTCTCAGAGGGAGGGGAATCTCCTTAGAGCCATGGGGTCTTGAGCAATTAATTATAATGCTTTTATCTCAAGCCAACTCTGTTTAATAGGATACGTATTTTTTATTCAATGGCTACTACTCTCATCGTTTTGTTTCTGAATTGGAGTCTTCTTTCTATTTTTGCCAAAAAAGACAAACAAGACACGCAAGACACTGCTGGAAAAGCAAGAATGAACTCATTAACAACATTCTCTTATGGATTCCTGCACATGGATGTACCAATGTTGGCTGGCCAGCAAAGAGTTACATCATCTCAATGTGGACACAGGATGTAGCCTAGAAGACTTGTGAGGAGAGATGGATGATTAGGATGGATCGCAAGTAAGAATCAGGGAATTGTCATATTGATGCAACTTTATGATGAAAGCTTTGTTCGTTTTTTTAAGTTTTTCTTTAGATAATATTTCTGTTTTAAAGAGCTCTGATTCTTAAAATAGAGAAAAGTATTTCTAAAATTATATTTCCCGGTAGAAATATTGAAATATCCAGGAAGATATTGAAGTTTGAATTTTTGAGAAGGTTGTCTTTGTTCACTTGGTACTAATGCTCTTGTAAAGGCATGATTCCATGTTTCTTAATAACAATGTAACCACTACTCTACAATTACTATCTAAGTAGCAATTACTATAAATATCATATTTAAGGAAGAAAGTCTTAGATTAGACATCAATGAAAAGTATAGAAAAGAATTATTATTATAGTGTAAATATATTGCTCATGATTTTAATGATAGAAATGTAATAAAGATTAGGAAATGATTTTATTGTTGAAATGTATTGACAATAAGGAAATAATTTTATAATAGAAATGTATGAAAAATAAGGAAATAATTTTATTGTAGAAATGTATTGAAAATAAAGAAATAATTTTATTGTAGAAATGTATCAAAAATAAGGAAATAATTCTATTGTAGAAATGTATTGAAAATAATGAAATAATTATACTTTGAAAAAAAAATGCAAAATAAGAGTTCTTGTAATTGTTTGCTTTTTTTTTTCATATACTTTAAAATGTTCTCAGAGACAACAGCACAACTAATTTAATACACTGAATGAGATCTCCTCTCAACAAGTGTCCTGGATATGACACTAAACAATCTGATGGTGAGGCTTCAATTCTGAAGCTTTGGGAAATGGAAATACCCCTTCATTAATATTACTCTCCAATCTACTTTGTGCCAGTGTAGTAGTATCTGTTTGTGTTCTGTGTGCAAACAAATGAGCCCATTTAAAAATAATGGTATCTACAAACTATTCTCTTACTAGCCATGTATATATATATATATATATATATATATATATATAACAAATTTTGGCATTTAAAAACCCTCAAGGGTTGATATGTCATAAAATTCAACCAATATTAAAAAATGGTATAAATTCTTAAATGTAATAGTTTATGATATCCTCAGACAACTGATATGTTGATTAAGTGAAAAAATATCATTTTATATTTCAAATATCATCATCATCATCATCAAGTTGTGCTGCTAGCACGGATATCTCTGATCCTCTCTCGCCACTTTTCCCTATCGTTCATCACCTCTGGCAGGTTTTCAGGGCTACATCCTGTATCCTCACATAGCTGCTGAATGTATGTTCGAGCTGCTTGTCCAGTTTTTGCCCAGCCATATGTGGGGGTCCATAGGAGTACATCACTTATGAGCTTATTGCTGCTTCTTCAGCTGTGTCCTGCATGTCTGGTTCGTCTAACTTGGAATGTTTTCGTAATGGGGGGCAGGTGGCCATATAGTTTTTGTCTTGTGGGATGTTTCAAATATAAGTTCTGCTTAAATGTGGAATTATCAAAATGTTGGTCATTGAAATTTATTTCAGACTTAGTTAACTTTCTATCAAAAGATCAATTTTAGACTGTTTCCCCACAAAATATGCCTGTTTGAGAAAAAAATCTTCCCAAACTCTTGTAGGATGAATATTTTTGTGTAACAAAATGTGCTTTGAGGTATTATCTTTATCCCAGACAACGTCAGTTATTCCTGCTAATATATAATTATGATTAAAATTCAAGGCTCAGAGTGTTTTTAATTTATAAAATCTTTAAAGTTCTCTCTGCATGAATATCCAGAGAAATATTACAATATTTTACAAATAAAAAAAAGAAAGATATAAAACAGGATAAAAACTCAAATGTTAGTGTTTCATACTTTTGATATTTTGACTTTTTGAATTTGTAATCCTTTCTTTTACACTCATTTTATATTCTTTTCTTTCATAATTTTTTGAGTCACATGACTATTATACGGTTATCATAATAAGTTATATATATATATATGAATTCTAAGATTGTGAGGGGATTATAAAATAAAGTATTCAATTTTTACCATTTTATATTTAGATTTTAAAAACATATTGTTTAAATTTCTAAACCTGTAAAATAATTTGATTTTAAAAGCTCTATTGGTAACAATTAAAAAAGAAATATCATTTGGCGGTTGATTCCTGATCAAGTCATTTGCAATTAGGATATTTTCTTGGTTTCCCTTTGAGCACTGGGATAAAGAAAGGCTTTTCAATTTTGTCACCACTAAAAATGCTTTGGCATATCCTGATTTTAGAGATAATTCACATGTGATTATTATTGCATTATTATTTCCAATGAAGTTTGGGCTTTGACAAATTTTGTTAATATAAACTTTAAAAATATCAAAACAATAAACTCAGTAGCAAGCATGATAAAAAATTTTATTATTAACATGACAATAATTGAATTAGAATTAAATTTTCACATTAACTCATATTATATTCTTCTTGTGAATATTCATTCTGAAAAAATACTCTATTTTACAAAATAGTTAACATACTTCTGATTATTTTGCATTTTCATGTGGGAAAATGTTAAAATAGTTAATTATCTCCATATTACTAAAATACATATATATATATATATATATATGTGTGTGTGTGTGCGTGTGTGTGTCTAACTATAACTCAGCAAAATCAGTACTTAATATCAAGATTTTTTGCAGTGAAATATACCTAAAAGGATCTAAGAGAATAAAGCAACATCCAGTTCAATTTGTAATTGAATGAGAATTTTTGTGCATTCTGCATCTGTGCTGTTATTTTCAGCTGTCCAAATTCTTGATAACCATGAATCGCACATTTGAATCCTTCCTTCCTTCCAAAATAGAAACATATCATAGGCTGCTGTTATAGCAAGAATCCAAAAAGTTCATAGGTTATCTAGAATTTTTATAAGTCTACATTTTCTTATTGAGCCTTTATTTTTGAGGTAGTATTAAATTTTATACTCCTTGAAATATACTTTTTAAAATGATAGTTTTTAAAACAATGATAAGATTTCTCAAGTACAGATAGCAAGTCGAGTTAAAAGTTATTTTCACTGATGATTTTGGGCAATTTATATCTCCATATTATATCATTAATTGTTGTTCAATCATTGTCAGATTGTTCATTCTTTGTTTTTCATATATAACATATAATGATTTATATTTTATTTTATTCCTTTGATAATAAGTTGTGAAAAAATTGTAATTCAAGTCACTCAATGCCACCAGTAGGAAAAAGGACTGAGTGCAAAGGGCAGAGACAAAAGAAATTAATGATGTGTAAGGACCAGGAGCTGTTAACAAATGTCTGGCATAAAAGTGGTTCAGACATTTCAAGAATGGTGACATCAGGTTTGAAAACAAACCAAGGTCAAGGAGAACTGTTGTGGAAGATGAATTATTGCTTGAAATGGTTAAATAGCAGCTAAGCAAAAGCACTTGTACATTGTTGGCAGAATTTGGTCCTTCACAAAGCATCATCAATCAATGCCTCCATGACCTTGGCCTTGTAAACAGATGCAGAAATATTTGAAATATGAAATGCAAAATAGCTTGAAATACAAATTTTTATTTTTTTTACTCGGTATTACTCTCTAATCTTAAGCAGAAGGGTAAGAGAATGACACTTTTACCCTTAGTAGATACTACAGTTTGATCTTAAGTAGAAGTCCTTATTTATATGTAAATAGTTACTTTTGATGGGAATTATACTTTTATTAATTCTAATTCCAAATAGCAATTTTACTTATTGATTTGACATATTCAAAATACTCATGAACTCCTTTATCCATACAGTTATGTGTTTAATAGTATCACTTCGATCCTTTTACAAAGTTGGCGTTGGCGTTAAATAACTCACAAATTAATTTACCATTAAACAAAGAAACAAAACCAACGAAGATAGAGATGATAGTTAAAAAAATAATTAAGTATGTTTTTTATTTTTATTTATTTACTTTAAAGATATTCTATTTCAGTTTCTTTGTTTCATGGCCTATCAGTCTTTGAGGGTTATTTAATGCCAAAGCCATCCTTGTAGAAGAACAGTAGTGGTACTATTTAACCCATAACAGGAAGATAATGGGTCCCATAACTTTTCCAAGGGTATTAGTCTAAACATGCACATAATTGTGCAGCAAACTACAATGTCTCATTCCAGCTCATTAACCAATTCACCATGAGAAATATCCTTTAAAGATATTTCTCTTTTGTTACACTCAGCTATATGGTATCAAGTATTCCTATCTAATACTAATGACTTAAGTAATTAAATGGTTTCACATAATGATTGCAATTTAACACTCTTTAGTTTGTAGATAGATATATAGTTTCAAGTATTCTTATCTAATATCAATACAGCCAAGTCAGCTGGAGCTGTAGAATACAGACTGCCTTGCTGCAGAGGAGTAAGACCTGTAATATATATAGAATACCTAAAGAGTCAGAGCCTATCTACCAAGGTTTCCTCAATTTAGTATATCAAGCACTTACCTTAGGTAACTCAGTCAGTGATTTTTTTCTTTTGGCTAGACATTACAGAGTCGCTTGATTATTTTCAAGCAGTATGTATGTTTTTAGTATTTTTTATTGATTTTTTTTCAGATATCAATTTGAGTAATATCTTTTTTTTTTTTTTTTACAAATTGCATGTTGTATTTTTTTTCATGCTGCCAGAGTTATAGAAATAGATTTTAAAAACAAAAATAAAACACACACACACACACATATATATATATAAAGTAAATAAGGACTGTGAATATCCAAAGAATGAGTGCTTACCACATGGCTATTCAATACAAAATATACCTGGAGAGCAAAATGACATATTTTTGTTTCAAAACAAGAAATTTAGAAATAGTATTCCATTTCCATAATAAATTTATTTCACTTATTAAAGCTTAGATGGAATTCAAATAGAATTTGGTTACTTTTTTTCTGTTAAATGCCCGCAATATATTTCACAAGAAAAACATATAGATACTTGTACATAGGTCATCTGTGCTTGTATATAGTGTATTCTTCCTTGTTAACATAGAAATGAATATCTGTAATAGACATTTTTTTCCGATAAGCATGATCATTCTACATTTTACTTTACAAATACAGTTTCATTGAAGTGATTATTAATTCCATCCAAAATCAGGGAAAAAAAGGGAGTGCAAATGCCACAGGTGATATATTTGATGAACCTTCACTTTTCACTCCAAAAAAAAAAAAAAATAAAGAAAATGAAACAAAATGTTTCGTTGATATTAGAGTTTTTAAGATTTAAAAAATATCTTCATTATTTTGTCACTAAAGTATTTTTCTGGTTTTCTGTGACCTTTATAACTTTGAGAAAAGATTTTAAAAAAATAAATTTTTTTTTTAAATCCCCCAAATCAGACAAACATACTTGTACACTCATCACATTTTACTGATTTGTGTGCATGTTGAGTGCATTTCAAAGTTGCAGTTGCAATTTCAGCACGAGAAGAATTATCTCAGTATATAGATTTATTTACGAAGTATTATCATCTTATACTTCACAGAACTGTATTGATGAGAGTGAATTGTAAATCTATTCAAAATTAGAATGAATTCTATGTGTAAATGACTTCAGATTTCATAAGTTGAATTGCAATTTTAGCTTAATTTTATCTGGAGAGAGAGAGTTTGATTCTTGACAGACTGCACATATGCAACACAATGATCTTAATCCGAAGTTCCAGTCCATTCCTAAATAATTCAGCCACTTTTTACCAGTGCAATCTAAATATAAAATTGTATTTAATCTACTTGTATTACATATAAGAGATCCATCACTTGGGTCTGGATCTTTGCAGCAACACAATGAAGATGATTTATACTCAGCGGAAGTTTGAAAAAAAAAAACATACTTGCAAAATCTGCATTTTATCAGTATTTTGCTTGGTATTAAATTGACTTTTAGACCATTTTAAATGTCTAAGTGTATTTTTCTTCTTGATTTTGACTTCATGTTGAGTTCATTTAAAAAGAAAAGAACAGAAAAGTAAAATAAAAAGAATTGATTTTAATTTATGATGGTTCTGATAACATCAGTCATGATTTCCTGTTAAGGCAATGAAACGTTGCTATTTCATAAAAATAAAGTTCTTTATCATCCAGCCATCTATAAAACCAGATGTACATGGAAATAACCAGATGACTGTCCACGATAATCTTCAATCGATCCACTTTTTATTCCTGTTTGCTTGCCGACTGATTTTTGACAGCAAGTACTGACAGGAAAATTATAATTGCCTCTGGTTTCCAGGACTCTTCTCAGTATTCTAGCTGATCTTAATAATGCGTTCTGTGTGGTCTTGATTCTTTCTCTGATTTCTAATTCCTCCAATTTTTTTTCCAAACCTTTGAAAACTGTTCCAAGTCAGACCAACAACAATTGGTATCATCTTATTATTATAGTTATTATCATCATCATTATTATTTCACCCTCTTATTCTCACCATTCTTTTCATGCTTTGGTTTTTGAAAATTCTTTCATATTTCCATGCCTGATTTCTATTTTCCTTCCAATTTTTTTAGGAGCCCCACTCTCATCATTTCCCCTTCTAGCGTTCAAATTACTATCTTCTCAAACTCTACAAATATCTTAACACTGCAATAAAAAAAACATGATATGAATATAAGTAATTTTTCTCCTAATTAATAGCAAGGGAGGATATTCCAACCAATTTGATGGGACCTTACTGTGCAAGAAAACGTCATTCTTTTATGGAGTTACTCACTGAGTAAGTCTGTGTGAATGCCTCATTTAAAATGCTTATAAGAGTACATCCTTCAGATTTTGTGAAGGTGCTTTTGGGGAAAACACTGCATACCTTAGGACTATTGACCTCACTGCAGTTCAGATTTTTAAAAAGATAAAAATCACCATGAACAAAATAAAGAATACAGTTGATAGAGATTCTAAATGGGGATTTTGCTATGTGTTTTGCAAAGTGGAAGGGATATTGAGATCAATGCACAAGTTTCCAAGAGGAGTACTTTGGAAGGAATAAGGCACCGTTGCCCTTGGTAGGCTATTTATTGATTGATATCAAATGACTGTGTGCTTTCTCAACAGATATTTAGTCTAATAAAAGCTCAGCTCTGTTGGCGGGGCTGACTCTCCTCTGCAAAGTAAAATGTTGTCACACAGTATCATTAGTAGATATTGGTGGTATGGTAATAGATGCTGAACATTCCTACCACATAATTTACATTTTTTTGTTACAGATAGCTGCTAAGTAGCAGTTTGGCGAAATAATGTTAGACAGAAAGGCAGAAGAATTTCATTAAATTCTTTCTTGTAAGGAAAAAAAGGCACTAGCTTAAATCCATTGATGCTTGCCAAACCATAACAAAAACCAAACAGTGTATACGAGTACAGTTGGGTGGTGGGTTTATTCCTTATGGCAGTGATGTGAGTGTCAAGTAACATACAGTACATCTATCAACCACCTGAATTTAACCTATCTAAGACAACTATGCAGAAAATATTTTCTTGACTACAATGCCATCATTGCTGCTGTGAACAAATGTGGTACCACTGTTAATGCAGATTTTTACAAGAGCAGCATGCTGACTCTTGTTCTTTTCTAGTAGAAAACTTGCTCTATCCAACAGTTTTATTGTATCTATTCTATTGTCATTGCTGCTGTGAACAAATGTAGTACCACTGTTAATGCAGATTTTTACTAGAGCAGCATGCTGACTATTGTTCATTTCTAGCAGAAAACTTGCTCAATCCAACTTTATCCAAAAGTTTTATTGTATCTATTCTATTTTCTGTGGAAATAAATAGATGGCTTTACTTTCAGAGCACTGTTAGTAGTATGTTATGCTAACCAATTTAAAATATTCAACGTCTTTTTTCATCTCAATAAAATCCACTGTGACACTAAATTGTGCTGAAAATTTGCAGTCTATATTTGCTTATCAAACATGTCTGCTAGCCATGCATAATTTTAATAAGAATTGACCAGAAAAAAAAAACTAACAATAGCCAGAACATGAATATCATTTCCTTCCTTTTTAACACCCATAGGACTACCATCCGTTTCACCAACCCAACCATTAAATGTCTGTTCATAGATCTTTTGTACTTCCAGGTTACCATTTAGTCAGAATCTAAACAGTTCCAAGCTCTAGAAATGGCAGGCCAGAGCACTTTCACTGAACTGACCAAACAGAAAGAGAAATATTGATTTTTCAGCTTCTAACAAGTTCTTAGTTTCCAAGAACCAGTGAGAATTTCTATAGACCCAGCTGTCTGAATTCATCTCAGCTGCATGCTGAGTCGATCAGAGCCCAAACTTGTGGTAAACATGGGAAATAAACGGAGAACCAATAAAAATAGAAAATAAGAAGAATAAAGATAGATGAAGTCTGCATATAAGTTGCAAGTATTGGCTTTTGTTTGAGGAAACAATGCTGATTATACTTATATTTATTTATTTCTTAAGAAAAGTTTTTTCTGCTACTAACACTGAAATTATATTTACTAATTGCTTACCAACCAGGTGCACAGGTATCAAATACACCTCATAAACAGTCAGGTGTTTTGGCTGAAAACCATACTCTGCATCTTTGAATGTCAAAACATTAGAAGAAACATAATTTACTTGAGGAGATCAGTAAATAAGAGATTAAATCATCAAATTTTGCAATCACTCAGCATTTTTCTTCATCTATATTTACTATTCAAAGCCATTTTACATCAAGTGTTTAGGGTATCTTACAAGGGAGACTATCCCAGTATGTATTCCTTTTGTGACCTGGTAGGTTTTAGATTAGTAGATTGATTAGTCGAAAGAATTAATTAAGGAAAATCATAAAAAGCAGGAAGTGTTAGAATACATTTTCTTTTGAGAGACCAGTGTATTTGCAAAATAAGTGGAAAAAATATATGAATGCTTTTTTAGAAAATGAGATATGATAAAATTTATATAATCAATTTTTCTGAACATTTTGTTTGGGCAGGAAATAAAACTGGTGATGGGTCATTTCTACAGAAGGGTCAAAAAGCAAGGGAGAAAACCAGTGTCAACCAGAAAAACTAATTTAACCTGAGAAATTTGAAAAATTCTCAAAGTTGGCTAATTCAGTGACAAAATGTCCAGTGAAAATAACTACCCTCTGAGAGGAATGGGGTTATAGTTTGTTTATTTGCTTGTGTTTTATGGCATATCAAGCTTTGTAAGCTATTTAATGCCAAATCCATTTTTATGAAAATAAACAGTTCTATTTCAAACAATTCTGTTTAGCATAATTACACAGTTTAATTGTCAAAAACATTTCTATTTCAAGCTATTCAGTTCAGTCAAACAGTTCTAATTTAAACAATTCAGTTTAGTACATGTATAGTTTTGTTTACATTCAGTTAAATGTCAAAACAGTTCTATTTCAAACAATTCAGCTTTGCGTAAGTACAGTTTCAACGTCAAAAACAGTTTTATTTCAAACAATTCAGTTTAGCATAAGTACGCAGTTTAAATGTCAAACAGTTCTATTTCAAGCAATGCAGTTTATTTCTATTTGATCCATAGATAGGACCCTATCAGGTGCTACCACTCCAAGCCAGAGTGGCAATGAAAGGGTACTCCGCATTCCCCAAAGTTTCAGCATTACTGGAACCTCATCATCAGATTGTTTAGTGTCATATCTAGGACACTCGTTGGGGGGGGTCTTACCCCTCTGTAGAAAAGCAGTCAGAGTATTTTACAGCCCTAGCCAACTGGGCAAGGGAATGGGTTTAGGAGAGATATAGAAGGAGTTGGAGAAACTGAAGAGAGTACCTGTTCACTTGGTTTAAGTACAGTTGATTGTGGGGACAATTATTGACCCTACCGTGAGTCCCTGTGCGCTCATTTGGTTGCCATAAAAAGTAGGTTTCATACTTTGATTAAGGTTTTACTGCAGAGTATAGTTTCCAAAAGTTTTTTGTTCTGTGGTAAACTTCTCTTATTTTACCTTTATTTTCTTTTTGATTGATGGCTTCCTCTTTTTGATATTTCTAGCTATTTATAGCTTTTTTTTTCTCTGAGTGTTCTAGTGCTTTCCAGATTGGATAGATCTATTCTTGTTATTTCAGTTTTCATTTACTCCTTGCATACATTGCACATTTCTCAATTGTGAATTAGATTCCTCTCTCTTGGCTGATGATTCTAACTTCTTGTTTTAGGGTTATGAATTCCTTTTCATTCTTGGTATTGGTGTTATATGCATCTAACAATGAGATATGCAAGCTGAAAATAATAGTCTGTTAATCCAATGGAGTAATCCCCCTTGAACACTCTCTCAGTGAGGTGGCTTCTAACCATAATTAATATTGTCTCCATTATTTTCAAATTAACAGTTTCTATACGAAGTTAAATGATACTTTAAATTAGGAAGAAAGAATGATAGTTTCACATCTTAGCCGCTGAGGGTTTTACCAGAAATGGAATACATACTCAGATGTTTATTCCTTTTTTATTAAGACATTTAAAACAAGCAAAAAATAACACACAAGTACTTGGGTGAGTTAAAAGTCTTGCAATATTTTGCTATGTGCTAGCTTGTGGCACTTTCATAATATGACCAAAGCAGTTCATGATGGGTAAGGTACTTGCTTTGATTGGTAGTAGCATGGTAGATGTTTTGCTAATGTGTAATGCATTGCTTCATTCTATGATTTAAAAGCCACTTAGATGAATGTGTGACATAGTCCAATGAGGGAACTTAGAGTTTACAAATTCAAGCTGGGCCATAATGCTGTGGAAACAATCAAAAATATTTGCAGTAGATGAAAGTACAGTTGATTACTAGATGAACTAGATAGCTCAAAAATTTTTACTCAGTTTGAAATCATGTAAGATCAAGTAGGCCTAAAACCATGAATTCTGATTCTGTATTCCAAGCCACAATGATAAATCTAGTGAATAGCACTCAGAAAGTATCAGGCAAGCATGGCAACTTACAGTCATGTGGTTCATCACCTTCACAACCTCAGCAAAAATATACAGAGCTGCTGAATTGTGCCTCATATTACCAAAATATTGCAAAACTTTTGACTCAACCTCGTTTATTTAAATAACATTTCTTTTTTATATGAAGTCTTGTTGATATTTGATATTAATTTTGATCCTTATTTTCTTTCATGTTTTAATTTTTCCCTGTTATTTTTCATAGCAATGTAATAATAATATTAAAGGATAGTTTGTATAGACAAATGGCAATGATCAGTCTGCATTTCTTTTCTTAAAACTTTCCCCCACCACTCTAAGGAGCAAAAGAATTAGGTTGTCATTGATACAATAGACATTGGTATGCACAATGATATATGTATATTAAAAAGTTTTAGTAAACAATCCTATTTTGCTTCAAGTTCTAAGATGAAGTGTTTTCATTATTGTTTGGATTACTTTCAATCAAAGAGAATAAATTTATTCGATACTAAATGTTTTATAAAAAGGGATCAGGGTTTCACTGTCACCAGAGTAAAGAGTTACTGACCTCTGACCAAAACAGTGTATTGACCTTTTGGTCCAATAGCTATATCAAAAAGATGCCAGGTCATAACATCTTGACTGCAATTAAACTGCAATGAGATGCCAGAATAACCAGGGAATTCATTATCAAACTTCACAGGGCTCTACTGTCATAGGCTGATAACCTGAGTGATTGGTTTGGTTATTTGATGCCAAATCCTGTTTTTACATATATATTGAATACATGATTTGTAAACACATTTTGTAGATACACAAGTTATATGATCAAACAGTTCTATTTCTAACAATTCAATTTAGTGTACATCAACAAATCAAATGTTTCCAAGTATTTCTATGTATCACTAACAATTCAATTAAATATCAGTCACTTGTTTAAACACAAGTCGGTGTATTCTAGAGCCTCAGCCAACTTGGCAAGACCTGAGTGAGTTACAGCTAAAAAGCTGAAGGTGAAAAAAAAAAATAATTGTGAAAATTAATAATAATAAAGAATACAGAATATTGTAGTCAAACCTGGGTGCTAGTATCTAGACATGAAAAGTGGAGTGTAATATTGAGAATGGAGGGTATACAAATTACGGTGACAAAAATAATAATAACAGTAAAAGATTACAGTTATACAAAGAGATTGGAGAAATTAGGATTCTTTACTACGTTGGCATAATGGTTAGAGTATTTGCCAATGGCCAGGGAGACCTGGGTTCAATCCCAGGTCAAGTCATACCAAACTCAAAAAATGGTACTTGATGCCTGCTTGCTTAACCCTCAGCATTATAAGGTAAGGATCAAAGGTAAAGTGGAGCACACTCCCCTACACCTTGGTGTTGTAGCTATTGAAAAGGTAGCCTTCAGATCACCCTCGACTATAACTAACAAAATCTAATAATGATAGATGTTTTTAATTATTCTTCTCAAACTGGATATTTATTATAAAGACAGATTTCAAAAAGTCTACTAATCAATTGAATTTTTTTGCTTATTGAGTTATATATTTTTGGAACAAATTGTCTTATCATACCAAAAATGGCCATAGTGTAAAAAAATTAAGTTTGAGTTTCTTTGTTTAATGGCATATCAACCTGCATGGGTTATTTAATACCAAAGCTCTTATTGTAGAAGAACAGCAGTGACATTGTTTAACACATAGTTAGGGGATTAGAGGGTTCATACCTTTTGCAAGAGTATTAGTCCCCAAGTAAATGTAATAGTTCACCTGGAGTTTGAACTCACATACTTTGAGGCTGTAGTTCAGCATTTTAACCAGTACACCACAGGAAGTCCCCAGATAATGGTAAGAAAAAAAAAGAAAGAACATTTTTAGGAACTATCTGATTAATTACTTAACAGCATTTGTGTTATATACTCACATATGCAGATTCACATCTACATACATGCACATATATATGTAGAATAATTCACAACGACACAATGATAAAGACAGACGCAGGAAGACTTCTTTAGAAATATGTACTTCTCACTTTATTGTAAGGGTTCGAAAAGGTTACTCAAGGTTTGCGTGTGAGAGGGAGCTGGAGACCGAACAGAAACTGTAATATTTTGACCCCACTCTTATGGCTGTCAGTGTTGTGTCTTTCTCGTTCTCCTGATGCTTAACCGGAGGCCCTGGGGCCCACTCTGCTGGGTGATGGCTTTCTTTACTGCATCTTATCAGCAACTTCTCTGGTCTCCAAACTCCTTCGGGGTTCCCGAGGGCCCCTTTGGCCGGGTGTGGATTTCCCTACCACATCTCGTCTATAACTCCGTCTCCAACTCTAACTGCAACTCTGTCTTGACTGAGTCATATAATAGTTCAATGCCCACTCAGTCGCCTACTCGATTTTTGGAATCGCATGTTGGATCGTCATCAAGCGGAAATAACTGTCATGCAGTTCACACGTCACTCTCTTCTGGTGTATCAGTCTATGAGTGTACCATGGGAATTTTTTACCTCATCCCATTTCATCAGCCAATTTCCGCCCATATGATTTCCTCTCATAACTGCCATTAGAATGTGTCACTTCCTTCTGGTGCATCACCTTGGAATGGCATTTTTGGCCAGGATGAAGGTCAAAATACAACATTTGATCTGTAAATTGATATTGTATAGATAGTATATATATTCTGTGCGAAGATTTTTTTTTAAAGGGTGATTCAAGAAGATAGTAAAAAGAGGAGATGCCTGTGGAGGTATGACAAGAGACTTGTTGTCATTTAGACTACTGTGAAAGATCACCAGCATTAGCTGGTGGGAAAAACTCCAAAGAAGAAAAAATGTAATACTATTATTTGTCAATATTTCATCTAAAAATAAAAAATATAAATAGATGCTCTTATTAATGATACTACTCATGTAAAAAAACACTACAGAGTCAAGAAAGATTGGGAAAGAAAATAAGGGACAAGTTAATAGGTTTGATTTGAGTTTCTGCAGAATAATGACTCTTGTAGAGAAGCTGGAGAGTTTTCCTAGGTAAAAGGGGACATAAGTTCAAGTCTTACTAAGAGCTAAACCATTTTTATCTGTGCTGTTTTTTACTTATGAAGGACCATTATCAAACTGAGTTGGAATAAAAATGCCTCTAATAATGAAAACATGAGAGAAAATATTAATCAGAATTAATCCAATAATGGTTTGTAACCTATTATATAATGTAGCATTGCAGGGGTACACAAACATTAGGAGATATCTTTTTAAGGGAGTTTCTTCCCTATATGAGACATCAGCATCATCATGGATATCATCAATGTCATGAAATTGCATAGTTATCAAAGGGGGCTCCTCATTTCATAGGGTCACCTCATAACCAAATCACTATAGGGACCTCAGATCTAAATTCACTATTATGAAGAAATTATAAATCTCTTGATGTTTCTTCATTTATTACCATCATTTTTTAGAGAAATCATGAAAGCATAGTTGTTGTACATGAAAGACAGGCAAAGAGGCAATTTTCTCATTCTTGTGGTCTTCCTGCAGATCAAAGTTCTAGTTGTCAATGTAGCAGAATTTTTGGCAGTGATACATGGTTTAAAAAAACAAAAAGGAAAAACTCTTCTCCCATCTCCTGACTCATTTCATACCATCAACCAAAAACTACCCTTTTTATCTCTATCTCCAGTATTTGTTTTCTATCATGTCATTAAATAACTTAAATTTCTTACTCCTATCTTTTATGACACCTGCCAATCACCGAATTCTCTCTGTTTGCTTTGAATTTATTAAAGCAAAAATTAACATATTTTTAGACAGTGTCATGTCAATCAAAATCATAACAATATCACCATGCTATTCATAACTTCTTATCATTAATTTTTCATTCAAAAATAGTCACTGAACATTCTTCTCTAGGGTAACTAATGTTAACAATAACAATGACTGTGACTGCTATGCAAAAAATGCAATTTTCTTGTAAAATCTATGATTTAGCAAGTTTTCAAGATATTTTATTCATCATTAAAAAAGAAAAGAAAAATTTGTAATTCTTATTAAAGAATCACTGTAGTTTACAGGAATTTGAGATTGTAATGTTTTTGGATTTTTTTTTCAACTTTTTATGGTGGCCCTTAAGTAAAGATAGTAACCAACAACATAAAAAAAAGATTCAAAAGGTTTTTGTATTTTTCTACTCTTTTTTTTTTGATAAGGGTAGACCTATCAAGCATCTTCTTTCTTATTTTTTTCTTTATTAATGACTAAAATTTACCCTTACCCATGTGTAGGCATAAGAAAGACATCAGGAATTTTGGTGTTGCAGCCATAACAATTGTTCAAAGAGTTCTTATAGTTTTGGCATTATTTTTAGTAAAGCTTTTGCACAGTTTGAATAGGTTAAAGGTCAAAGTATTTTAACATGGCTGAAATAGAATCAATAACTTTCAAGAATTTCACAGCAGACTTCCTATTACATCAATCCAACAGGAAAAGGAGGTGATAATCTGCACTTAGGCATTTTATATTTTATGGATTTGACAAGAGTATAAAAATGAAGTTAATCACAAACTATTTACTTACAAATCATATATATGTAATAGGATTTGGCATTATATAACCATCAAGGGTTGATATGCCATTAAACCAGATAACTTAACCCAACCTTGACAAGGGCAGATAATTGAATATTTTTCACCCAACTTTATATTTCAGCTCTTCTCCGGGCTTATATTGCACTTGGTTATTTTTGTTTGTGAAAGCAAAACATCTCACCATAACAGGATTTGAAGATCATATGGAAATAAAGGCTAATTGATGAATTAAATCTTCAGATTTCAAGTTTTAGAACCATTTGATTAATGAAACTGTTATCAAAATGAATGATGTATCTACCCAAGCCCTTCAACACAAGCATGGTGTGACACAGGGTCAATTTTTTTAGCTGAGTAGAACTGGTTTGAATTCAGAGTTCTTCCTTCAAGTTAAAAAATCAAGTCTGACCAACTATTTATTCTTAGCTAAGAGAAAAGATTGATTCATGCCATTTCTTAAGGGCATTAAGGATGAAGTTATATACTCACCACCACATCCAGGATTTGAACTCACCAAAATGAAGTAAATGGGTTTTATCCTGTCATATGGGTTTCTGACATGTTTGCAGAGGTTTTGAATTGTAATGTTAGAGCATTGTAAGGGCTGTATGCTCATCACTTGGTGCAAGATGGAAGAAGTGCACATGTAAACATATCTCTGATGGGAAGTCATCTTGATTTGTTTTCTTTGTTTAATGGCATATCAACCTTTATGAGTTATCTAATGCCAAAACCATCCTTGAAAAAGAACAGCAATGATACTATTTAACGCATAGTTGGGGGAATAAGGGAGTTCATACCTTTCCCAAGAATATTAGTCTGAGGGTAAACATGGAGAAAATTTGCACTCCCAACACCGTAGTAGTGTGTCCTCCCAGTCTCTCTTATTGCTTTGTTCCACTTAAAATTTAACTCTGTGGCATACAGTGACCATGGTAGAGGGCTTTGGTAATTACATAGTTCATTTTGATACCAGTCTCATTGCTCTAAGTGACCTTGAAACTTGACATGTTTATCTATCAATGAACTTTAATTTATGTAAACATATACACAAGCGAAATCCAAGTTTTTTTGTCTTGTTGGTTTGATTTAGTTGAGTTTGTGTATTTAATGGCATATCAACTTTCATGGGTTATTTAATGCTAAAGCCATCTTGTAGAAGAACAATAATGGTACTATTTAACCCATAGCTGATAGTATAAGGTGTTCATGCCTTTCCCAAGAGTATTCGTCTGAAAGTGAATGTAATAATACAATGAGAGTTTGAACTGGCTTTCTTTGAGCCTGCAGTCCAGTTCTTTAGACATGATGCCTTGAAGATTCCCCTTTTGTCTTCTTGATCACATCATCAAAGCCATGTATCAGCAAGATTGGATGAAGCTTTAACAATTCAACCAAACATGTCTGATTGACTTATATACTTACTCTGTCTTAAGTATTGTTGATTGATTGAAACACCAACAAATAGTAAATGGAAATACAAATTTTGGTTAGATTAAAAGAAAATCAGATAAGATTTGAGCCATAGATAGAAACACAATTAGTAAATGGGAGTAAAATCTTTTGATCAAATGTTGGTAAGATTAAAAGAAGCATTGACTACAGAACTTATCATATGATCAAATTCAGTTGAATTACAAGGATCGCAGATGATGAATTGTAAATGCAACATGCATTATTAGAAATGCAAATAGTTAATAGGAATAATTGTTTTGGATTGAACTTTAGCCAGCATAAAAGGCCAAACATTGCAGAGTAGCTGAAATTTTGGGGAAGGTGTTTTCAAGATCAAGGGCTTTAAAAAAATTAAATAGATGTGGATGTTTGGTTTATCGCCTATCTCAGGAAAGGGTCTCTTGCTTCTTCAGTTATAATGTTGCTTTGTTAGTTGGTTGGGTTTTATGGTATATAAACACTTGTAGGTTATTTCATGCCAAATTCTGTTCATATATATATATATATATAAAGAAGATGAGTTGGGAATGATTCTATTTGTGAATATATTAGAGGTTTCTTATAAATCTCCAGAAGTTTGTTGGTTGGGTTTTATGGCATATAAACACTTGTAGGTTATTTCATGCCAAATTCTGTTCATATATATATATATATATATATATAAAGAAGATGAGTTGGGAATGATTCTATTTGTGAATATATTAGAGGATTCTTGTAAATCTCCAGAAGTGCTCAATGTATTATAATGGATATATTAATTTATAAATTTCATACAAGGCAAATTCATATAATCATAAAAAATCTTAAACCATCATTTGGCTATAATAAATTTATTTCAGCTGGCTACTCCCTAAAAGAAACCAACCTCTTTAGATAGCCATCACATAATGGAGAGAAAAAAAATTTTAAATTATAAAAATATTTTTTAAATAGATTCTAACTCATTTAAAATAAAAAAATATAATCGAGAAGTGAATAAAAAGATATGGGCTAGAAGTTGGTGTCTGGTGTCATATATCCTAATATATCTAAAAAAATTTTAACACAACTCACAAAACCTTTAGCAATTAGAATCTTGTCAATGAATTAACCTATTTTAAGAAAAAATCTATTCATTCATTTATTAAGGAAAACATAGTTATAAACACTATCACTAATTCCAAACTTATCAAGTTGAGTTAAAAAAAAAATTATAGATTTTATTTGATTTCCATTTAAGATTTGAATTTAAATCTTTATTTAATTTCTTAATATTTATATATATGTATTTCTTTTTTTCTCTTTCTGAATACTAAATAAGTTAAAATGAAGTAAATGGGTTTTATCCTGTTATGTTGGCTCCTGACATATTAGTAAGGGTTTGAATTCAGAATTGTCCTTCTCCTCAATTGGTTTTCCTACTGAAGCAAAAGAGTTCATTGAACCCAAATATTTAACTCATGAGTGCAATGGTTAGTAAGGTAGTCAAGCAGGCTATTGTGACAGGGTTCAGTTCTCACTGGGTGCTCCATACACCTGGTCTGGTGCTGGAACAAGTAAACTGAAGTAAATGTTTAATATTTAAGTCAGAGTCATGGTTAGGTTTGGTTATTTGGTTTAATGGCATATCAACCTTCAATGGTTATTTTATGCCAAATCCTGTTTCTACATATATGTAATTTGTAAGTGAATAGTTTGAAGGTAACTTTATTTTCAAATGAGTTAATGCTCATTTGTTTGTACACAATTAAATGGTTTCAAAAGTGGTTATCTAACACTCATCATTGTATTTGATATCAAGTATTTCTTTGTGCACAGTTAAATGGTTTCTAGTCTTGTTATTTAATATTAGTAATTCTATTTATCAACTATTGCTATCTCATACAAATAATTTGCTCACAGCTGTATGGTTTCAAATAACTAATAGCAATAATAATCATCCAAAGTAAATGGTTGAACACTTCTATTTAACTCATACCAGACCATTGGCCTAATGAGCAGAGTGTTCGCCAATGGTCTGGGAGACCGAGGTTCAATCCCAGGTTGAGTCATACCAAAGACTCAAAAAACGGTACTGGATGCCACCTTGCTAAGCACTCAGCACTATAAGGTAAGGATCAAGGGTAGTGGAGCAATCCTTGGAATGGAGTTGCAGCCTCACCAACACCTCATTGTAGTAGCTATTGGAAAGGGAGCTTTTGGGTTACACTTGACTAAGGTCGCCAACTTATCTAACTCATAGATGGAATTTTAATAGGTACTACTACTCCAAGTCTGAGTGGGCCTGAGAGTAGTGGTAATGAAGAAATATTCTACATTCTCAAAAATCCAGGACTGGAGCCTCACCATTAGATGCAATTTAGTTGTGATTCTTCAACACAGTTAATATTTAATGCTTTAGATTTTTCTTAACTTACCATTTTTTTTCATTTCATCTTTAAAGTAAGTTTCTGGTTTACTTTTGAGCCAATATTTGCCAGGTACTTATTTTTCAATATTCTTTCAACTGTAGAAACAATCTGAAACCAAGTTGAACCAAGGTGGGTCTATACAGAGGCCTTGCATTGTTCATACAAAAAAGAATTACACTGTAATCAAGAAATCGTGCAGATGGTAAAAAGTCTAATTGCCAACGTCAAACTTCTGATAATTCATAAAACTGAAAGAAGCTTTGAAAGCTGCCACCCTCAAGGCAGTGTGCTTTATCTTCAATCTCATTCTGGCAACTCCTGCAACAAGATTGATACCAAACTGCACGGGCCCATGTCTTTCTTTTGAATAATATCCGTGACATAGGGTAAGGAAAAATTTGCCGCATGAGCAACTGCCAGTCTTCCATATAACCTTTCCTGGGCCTACGTTTATGTTCAGCTGCAGATCCATTGTCTCACTTTACAGGTACAATCAATTTATCCATGTTCTTTCTGGAAATGATCCAGCAATTTGATATTAAATACTCTACATAGTCTTATTTCAGGATCAATGTCAGTTATCTGGTCATATTCTTCTTAGGGGTGTCCTCATGGTGTAATGGTCAAAGCGATGGACTGCAGAATCGTAGTAAGTGAGTTTGTACTCCAGTTGCGCTATTACGTTCACTTTCGGACATATACCCTTAGGAAAGGTATGAACCCCCTTATCCTCCCAGCTATGGGTTAAATAGTACCACTACTGTTCTTCTAGGAGAATAGCTTTGGCATTAAATAACCTACAAAGGTTGATATGCCATTAAACAAAGAAACCAAACTAAACCTATTCTCCTTGATCCTGCTGATGGTTCAAATACTTATGTCTTTGTAGACTAAGTCCTTCACTAACTACTTATACTATCTTCCTGATTTTGATAATGTAATTTGCGTCCCAGTAGATTTGAACTTCTGAACAACAAACTGCACAGATGGTTTGAAAAGTTTTACTTGTTTGCAAATAACTGTAAATGACTATTCAGAAGACCTGCGTAAAACGACAACTCAAGTACTAATACTGTTATTGTATTCTTCCGATTTCCCCATAGTAGTTTGCAAACATATGCTCTCTGTGAAATTTAGTTATTAACAGAGAACAAATCCTATTTTAGTTTGGTTTTATGGCCTATTTGTTATTTAATACCAAATCTTGTTTTTCAATATATAATAAATATATGGTTTTTCAACACATTTTGTTGATACACACACACATAAATGATCAAACAGTTCTATTTCAAGTAATTCGATTTAAAATAAGTCAAAGTTTAATAGTTCCAAATAATGCTATGTATCATTAATAATTTAGTTAAACATCAGTCATTTTTTTAAACACATATAAATGATGAAAGACTTCTATTTCTAAAGATTCGGTTTATCATTTGTCATTCATTTACAGTTTAAATATCAAACAGTTTTATTTGACCCATAGATAGGACCCTATCTGCTGCTACTACTCCAAGCCATAGTAGACCTGTGAGTGATGGCAATGGAGGGGTACACTGCACTCCTCAAAGTTCCAGCATTACTGGAGCCTCACGATCAGTGTTTAGTATCATTATCAGGATACTCGGTGGCAGGGTTGGTCTTTCCCCTCTGCAAATACATAGTTGGTGTATTCTACTGCCCAAACCGACTGGGCAAGAGGATAAATCAGGAGCGTATTTTAACTAAACTGAGACTCTCATGCATGCCATATATTAATTCTTAAACTCTAAAAGGTTGCAATGTTAAGTGTATGAATATTTTTTACCCAACTCTAATATTTAAGTTTTGTCATGTCTACAGAGTTTGTATCATAAAATTTCATCATCCTCATCACCAAGAGCACAGATTCCTTAGACTCTCTCTTATGATCTGTTCCTAATAGCTATCACTCATGGTAAGTTCTTTTAGACAGCATCTAGTGTCCAAACAGATGATGAATGTAAATTTTTGCTGGGCAGCCAACACTGGTATGACCATGTGTTGGAGTTCATAAGACTGACTGAGATAAATATAATTCTACGAATATAGCAGCAAAAATTCAAAAAAACACGAAAAGAATTAACAGCCCTGCCACCAGGAAAGCCTTTGTCAAATGATGACTCTAAGTTCTGGAATGGTTTTGGGTTGTAGCATCTTTACCACTTGTCTCAAGCTTAAAGATCGAAAAGGGTTATTATATCTTGAAGGAGGCTACAGTAGGCTAAATTTTAAGTGGGAAATGGAGTTCACAGTTTGCACTTGTTAAAGTACTAAATTTCAATGGCCTAATAAGTAGAATGTTCACCAGTGGTCCCGGAGATTGGGTTTCAATCCCAGATCAAGTCATACCAAAGACTCAAAAAATGGTACTTGACACCTCCTTACTTAACACTCAGCATTATAAAGTACAGATCAAAGGTGAGGTGGAGCAATCCAGGGAATGGAGTAATGCCCTCCCCTACACCTTTGTGTGGTAGCTATTGAAAAGGGAGCCTTTGGGTCGCCTTCGACTAAAGTCGCTAGCTTTACTTTTACTTATTGATGACTTGAGAGATTCTTTAAAATGAATATGCGTGTAAAAGTAAATATCTGAGAGTATGCCAATTCATATGGAAACTCCTGTGAATGAAAGATAAAATTTAAAAAATAATTAAAAAACAGTTTTAAGAAAATACTGACAATGGTTCTATTAGGATCTACAGATAAGAAATAAGTTGCATGTGACTGAGACCACTGAAAAAACAATTGTTTGCAAGTTTTGCGTGTGAGGTCTTGAAAGTAAGATTTTCAAAATGCTGTCTTTTGCCTGAGTTTAAATAACTAACATTTGGCAATAATCTGGATATCTATACAACTTAATTTAATTTAGCACAAGGCCAAAAAGGATTTGAAATTAGTGGTTGAAATATTGTACTTCATTAAGTACAATGTAGATTTGCCTTGAAAACAAGCATTCCAAAATTTAGCTTTTACCTAGGATTGAACACTGACCTTTAACAGCAGCAACTACAAAACAAACTTTTAATTTAACATGTTTAGCTTAGTCTAGCACAAGGCCTAATAAACAGAGCACTTAGTAAGCATTGAACTATCCTTATTAACAAATTGGTTTGTGAAAGGGGTTTATTAATTAACATATTACAGTAAGCGCCTGTGATCAGGTTTTTATTATTTTAATTTAGAAAAGGGTTTGTATTATAACGGCAGTTCATGATGATATTCATGCTTCAATCTAGGAAGGATGGACGAATTCTAATTAGCATTTCATGATTATCTCTCTAATAATGTGAATATGGATGATTAAAACTGATGACGGTTCAACAAAATTATCATCCAAATGCAAATTAGAATGCTTTAATCTCTAAGTTAGAGCATTGCTCTAACACAAATCTTGCAATGGTGAGCCATTTTTGTTAGGTTACAATCTATATATATATATATATACGTGGTGTTCAATAAGTTTGCAGACTTTTTGTACAAGCCTTTGAAATTGTCGCAGACCCTTGAAAATTCAGTATCTTATTGCTATACATCTTATGAGATGACTGACCAATTTTTATGATTTCAAGTTCAAATGAACACCTACAACAGGAATTCGAATACACCCTACGAAAGCCTGATTGTCACAGCTGGTGAAGTTCAAAAATGCAATCTGGACGTGAGGACACTTTAGGAGAACGATATGCAATAAAATTCTGTTTTAATGCCACAGAAACGTATGGAATGCTTTAGACTGCTTTTCGACCATCTTGCATGAATCGAGCATCAGTGTTTGAGTGGCATAAGAGATTCCAGGAAGGCAGACAGTCTATGAGGGATGATGAGAGGTATGGGAGGAGTAAGGAAGTCAATACACCTGAGTTGATTGGCCAAAGGGTAACGGTTAGGGTTACGGTTAGGGTTACTATGTTGAGGTTTTAAGGGAGTTCAGGAAGAGATTCCGTTGGAAGAGGCCAGCACCCTTCAAATCGGGTCAGTGGCATTTGACAATGAATCAGTCTACCACTCCATCCTTGTCACTGACTATTTGACCAAGAGGGACATCAAGACAGTTCCTCAGCCTCCCTATAGTCCAGAACTTGGTCCCTGTGACTTTTGATTATTCCCTAAGCTCAGAGGCTGTTGTTATGAGACAATTGAGAAGATGAAAGAGGCTGTGATGAAGGTCATTGACATGCTAACGCAAGAGGACTTCCATGGGGCCTTCCATAAGTTGTTGGAACTGTACAATAAGTGCATTGCAGTCAGAGGAGATTACTTCAAAGGGGACTAGAGTTTCATGTGTGTACTATCAATAAAAGTGCCCATACGAAAAAAGTCTGGAAACTTATTTAATGATCCTCGTATATATATATATATATATATATATATATATATATATGAGATTATACTGCAGTCATATGTCAGCGGAAATAGTGACTTGCCTTATAGCTGTGAGAGTTCTGTATATCTCATAATCACCAATGATTTATTTGATTTAGTTTATTTGTTTAACAACATATCAACTCCTTATGGGTTATTTAAAACTGAAATTGAATTCTTTAGTAAATGCTTGATTGCAAACCTGATTATATTTCAAATGTTGATGCACTTTTTTATTCATTGATAATCATTTTTTCTTATACAGTTATATAATATCAAGTATTCCAATCTAATACAAATAATTTGCACATAGTTGCATGGTTTCAAGTGTTCTTATCAAATACTAATAATTTATACACAATTATATAGTTTTAAGCAATTATTCCCAGACAATAATTGTAATCATTTGTTTGCACACTGTTATATGGTTTCAAGTATTCCTATCTAATATAAATAATTTTTACACTGTTGCTTGGTTTAAAATGTTCCTATCAAATACTAATAATTTATACACAACAATGTTATCAAATATTCCTATTGAATACTAGTGTTATACACAATTTTATTATCAAGTAACTATTTATATTTAAGGCAGTAGGGTCCTGTAGTATAGTGTCTAACATACTGGACTACGACATTGTAATAAATGAGTTCAAACTCCAGTTGTGCTATCATTTTCCCTTTTAAACCAGGACTCTTGAGGTAGGTATGAGACCCTTTGTTCTCCTTCCTGGTTATGGGTTAAATAGTACCACTACTGTTCATTCTCAGTGATGGCTTTGGCATTAAAAATCCAACAATGGTTGATATGCCATTTAACAAAGAAAGCAAACCTATTTAATAATGAAAATCATTTGTCTGTTCACAATTATATGGTTTTAAACATTCCTCTCCAATACTAATAATTTTAAAATAGATCTGTTTGACTTATAAATAGTACCCTTACAAGTACTAGGTTAGAATGGACATGGAATGGTTGGTTGGTTGGTTGTTTTATTTTATGGTGTATCAACCCTTTTCATGTCATTTAATGCCGAATTAAATCATTTTGATAAAAGTTTCAAACAATTCAGTTTAGTATGAGTACAGTTTTGTTTATATACAGTTATATGACAAAACAGTTCTATTTCAAACAATTCAGTTGGTTGGTTGTTTTGTTTTACAGTGTATCAACCATTTTCAGGTCATTTAACGCCGAATTACATTTTAAACAATTCAGCTAAGTGTAAGTAGAGATTTTGTTTACAAACAGTTAAATTTCAAAACAGTTCTATTTCAAACAATTCAGTTAAGCATAAGAACACTTTCAATGTCAAAACAGTTCTATTTCAAATAAATCAGTTTAGCATAAGCATACAGTTTAGTTCTATTTAACACACAGATACAATCCTATCAGATGGTACCTCTCCGGGCCTGAGTGGACTTGGAAGTGATGGCAATGAAGTGGTACACCACAGTCTCCAATGCTCCAACATTACTAGAACCTCACCATCAGCTTGTTTAGTGTCACATCTCATTTGCTGTTTTTTATTTGATCGAGAATTAACGCCTTTTTTTTTATTACAGTTTCTTATTATTTGCCACTTGGCTTATTTTTCATTATTTCAATCTTTATCCATTTGTAAGTGTTATTTTCAATTTGTTCTTTTATTGTTAGATAGATTGTGTTTATCTCAATCAGTTTATACATATCTATCTCCCTGTTCAATCTCTTTTTACTTATTCATCTGATTAAACATCTTAATGTTGAATTCTATCCAACTATGCATCTATTTCAGTCTGCTTATATCTATAAAATGTGTAAATATATCTCAATATGTTTATGTCTTTATATTTGGCTGTTTCTATCTCTTTATAATTATCTATCTAAGTTTGTGTATACATACATACATACATACATACAAGGTGATACCCAAAATTTAAATTGATTTTAACAACTCAAATGAACTGAACACAGAACAATTTTTTATGCCACTCATTGCTAGATTATGAGCAAACAGTACATAAAGGACTAAAATGAAGGAGATGGTGGTAACTAAGTTTAAGAGGGTATTTTTTCATATTCAAATTCTTTAACTTTTTATAGGAAGACATTATATATATATAAATATGTGTATGTGTGATTTATTCTCTAAACTAATAGGCTTAATTTACATTTCAGTTTTATTACTAACATAATTCCCTTCATAAATGACAGAGTCATTTATATTTGGATTGGTGCTCCCCCCACTCTCTCTCTCTTCTCTGTTTTTAATTTCTCTTTTTTTCAAACTTATACTCTTTTACTTTTCTTTCTTACTTCTGTTTATTCAAGTTATACCTGTTGTAACTATAGCAACATCATTTCTCTTTACTTAATAATACAATCAAGGTTGGGAGACCAACAATCTATATGTATATATATGTTTGTTTAAAAGATATAAAAGAGAAAATACTGCATATATATATATGGAAGTAAATAATGGAGCACAATCTAATGATATAGAAAGAAAAATTGATAACAAGGTAATTCACGTAGAAGAAGAGATTTATGGAGAAGCAAAGTCGACACTATAGCATTTCAGTTCTAATGAACCATCATCAGGACTATGAAAATTACACGGCCAACATTTTCTTGTTACACAAATTTTCCCAAGGTTTTTGTATTTTGTACTTTTAAACATCCATCATTGATTTAACATCCCTAATATCATCCCTCATAGTCCTGATGATGGTTCATTAGAACTGAAACACTATAGTATCAAGTTTGCTTCTCCATAAATCTCTCCTTCTACTTGGATTACCTTGATGTCAATTTATATATATATATATATATATATATATGCGTGTACTCCTTTGTATTTCATAAGTTAATTATTTATTCTTTGATTTCAATGTAAGTGTAAACATAAGCTTAATTAGTAAGAAAATCATGACAAGCCTAGTTTATCTCTTATTTAAAAACATCATCTACTGTTGAGGAAAACAACAACAAATAAACAGCATTAAATAAGATTCACGTACACAGATTAATACATATCTGTTCACAAATTTTCAAGGTTTTATAAAGACCTGTTTGTTTTTTTTTCCCTTTTTGTTTACAACTTATAGAAACTAGAATAAGTAATTATTTTCTGGAAGCTGTGGTTAGCTAAAAAATAAAGAGAAATACATTCACACAATACTAATGCTACTTTTTCCCCTCTAGTAACAGAAAATAATAAAGTATTACATAAAACAACACATACTTGTTTTAAACAATAAGCTTACCTTCAGAAAAATAAGAGCAGTACAAAAAAGCCAAGATTCTGGCAGTCCCATCTTTTCATTACACATTTCCTAGGGATAATGCTGATTAATTGTATAGACATCAATGAGAAAAGTATTGTCCTTGGCAATGTTGAATCAACAACAATGTCAATAGCAAAAAACTTTTGGATATACAACATGTATATCTGACCGCAGTCATTTATAAATTAAACTGCGTATTTGTGCACATGTGAATTTTCTTTCATGCAAAAACTAAATTGCCACAGGAAAAACAAGTAGTGTAAGCTGGGATCAATAGTTTTCCTCAGTTATGATGCTAACTATTTCATCTTTTTTGGCCAAGGACCAATTCTCTTTCCACTGCCACAAATAACTGGACAACTGCATAAGATCAAAATTTAGATGCCAGAAAGTAGTGACCACTAATAATTTGAAAAGGTACATATGCTATCAAAAAGTCAGTAAAAGATCTCATTTTCACATATTCATATTTTTCAAACTTATTGCTGAGTTAGAAAAAAGAATTACTCAATAAAATCTAAACATTGCAGCTGTTACTTCAGATTACATGATTCCTGATTTTACACAAGAATACTGCATGTTGTTTTTAAACAAATCCTGGAAGAAGCATCCCACAAAATAGCACCTGTACAAATACTCCTAAACCATCCAGCTATAATCAGCATGATATATTGAACACAGCTGGTGAAGCAAGGATGAAAGGATAAGTGACTTTCTCTGATGATTTCCTACAAATAATCACACCAGTGTTGGTTAACCAGCAAAAACTAACCTTTACCAGCTTTGTGTAGACACTGGATGTCATCCAGAAGACCGACTAAGAGCAATAGCCAATAGAAATAGTGAGAGAGAGATTCCAGGGAATCCTTGCTGTGGGCACTCCTTGCTGATAATGATATCTATCATAACGATTGACAGCATTGAATGAGGTTCAATTCTTTAAAATCTTTTACTCTCAAAAGCTGTGGTCAAGGTGTTTTCTGGAGAAAAAATCCACATTCCAATACACTATAAGATGGAAGGTATCAGTTTGTTCAAAGGTGATTGAAAAAATATTTATGACATGAATTATGCTCATATTATTTTATTTAAGTGGCAATGAGCCTGTTCAATTTTGAAATGAGTGAAACTGTAAGCATTGTTAAGACTGTCAACCAGACTAAGCAAAGTTAATTAAATAATGCTTATCAAAGACATGCAGGAAATAGAAAAAAGTAAAGTTGGCAACCGTAGTTGAGGGTGACCCAAAGGATCCCCTTTCAATAGCTACAACACCGAAGTGTAGGAGAGGGTGTTACTCCTTTCCCTGGATAGCTCCATTTTACCCTTGATCCATACCTTGTAGTGCTGAGTGTTAAGCAAGGTGGCATCAAGTACCATTTTTCGAGTCTTTGATATGACTCGACCTGGAATTGAACCCCGGTCTCCCGGACTATTGGTGAACACTCTAACCATTATGACAACCCTTGTTGGGTTATTTTATGCTTAAGTCAGTTTAACAAATATGGTCTTGAATTGTAACACAATACAATAATTTATCTTCACATACATTTTGAACAGAGAAACATTTTATAATCAGGTTAAAACAGATAAACATTCATACTTAGTTGCAATATCAATGTATTAATGTTATTTGAAAACATTTTAAATGGTATCTCAAGCAGATCTATTTGACCCATTGATATGACCATGATAGTTATTGCCTCTCAGGGTCAGAATTGACCAAGAAATAATAGCAATGAAGAGGTGATTTTATACTCGCCCAGGACCAGAATAGTAGCCTCACCACAGGATACAGGCAAAGATAATAGCTTTTTGAAATAGAGGAAAAGAATACAATAAATTAAGCTACTTCCAGTCTGTTTTCATGATTCATTGATTGATATAGCTCTCAGCTGCAGTGCAATGTCCTTTATAAGACTAAAAAGCTCTAGTGTATAAAAGCAGCTTGCCTGTTCACTACTGAATACTTTTTAAAATCAAATATAAACATTATTACAAAGAAACTTCCAGATAATACAAGATACTGTCTTATGAGTGATGTTTTGTGTTCTTCTGAGCTTACTTGATACCCATCTCCAGCAATTAGCATATGCTGCATACCTAACCAGAACCCATATGAAGACCAGAGTGCTAGTTTGTCAGAGACACAGTTTAATCCTCTTTTTACTCAGCTGGTGTTCCAGATTTGTAATCTTGTTCTAAGTCAAAGCTCTAGGCCCACAAAACAGCACCTGTACAAACACACAGAAAGCCTCTCACAAAGCATTAAAATAAGATGAGCAAGACATTTTCTGAAGAAATAGTCTACGGGATTCAAGTTCAAATCCTGGTTGATGCTTTTTGCTCATGGGAAAGGCACTCATCCTCCAGCTATGGGAAACCTTATAAGGAAAAGATACAAGAAAATTCAATAAATCTTTGGTACTAACAGCCTCCTGAAAGTAAATTACTATCTTCATTGTTGAGCACTTTTCAATGCAGTCTTCTGTCAGTAGAATTAAGATAACTAGATATGCAGGGTGAAGAAGAAGAAGGAGGAAACAGGATATTATTAACTATCCTACTACTTCTGCATCGCCCAGTATCTCATGCAGTTACCCAGACCCTTGAGGACAATTATTTTATGAAAATCCAATCAGTAATAATGGAGATCATTGGGATAGTACAACTCTTGAACCAATATAAACACTTGCTAATTGAAATTGAGGAGATCCAATTCTTGCTTAAGTCAAACACGTCCATTGAGTTGAGTGCTTAATTCAATATTTATTTGATGCAAAGCCCCTTCATCAGACCAATGATCTCTTCTTGAAATTTTTCTTTTATTATTTGTATTTTCAATCTAGACCTGGACTTTTCCCAGAAGCAGGATGTCCAGGATTGGGATGGAAGAAGAAAAAGAAATCAATACCTCTGAGTTGCACTTGAATTCCTTCTTGTATGCTCTTTCATGTATTAAATATCCAATGGAAAATTTAGGGGATTTTCTATTCTTCTTCCACTGCCCATTCTGGATATCCTCCATCTTGAGAAAACTCAATTTATAATTTGTGTTCTGTTCTGTTCTGAGGTAAGTTATACAGAACAACTCACTTATGTCAGGAACACTTTCCTTTATTCCTTATTGCCATCAATACAGATTTTCAATCTATTTCTATACTAAAACCATTTTCAATGTATTTGCATTATATGTACTAGCAGTAATTACCCATTTTATATAGAGGGTTTAAGATCATCTTTATCAAAATAAAAGATATAGATCTGTTTTTATAAAACTAATTATTCATATTTAAGAGTTTTTGTTAAACTAAAAAAAAAAACCCTAAAAATTCATGTTCAAGATAAATATCTAATTTGATAAACTTTCTAGATTTGAAAGGATAGCATTAACCTAATTCTAAGAACATTTAGTTTGTAAGCCTTTTTTTTTTAGGCCAAAGGATTACTGAGATGAAATAAATTCCCTTTTAACATGACAACTGACCACAGAAGAGAGTTTCTAAGAGCATATATAGAAGGAGATTTGGTCTTCTGGCAGGGATTAGGTTATTTGTATCTTGTAATTCCAGAGAATTTTATGCCTCTAATTCTCTGAGAGAGATTCTGGTTTGTGTATGTATCATTTGGTAGTATGGTCAAGTTTCAGTTCCTTGCATAATTCTCAGTGGATCACCTTTCCTACCCAATCATGTTTCATCTTATACTTCTTTTGCACTAGTTTGTTACATTCACTTTTTATGAGATAAATAGTTTTCTTGGTATCACCATTTAATCTACACATTATTATTTGGCTTGCTTGTAAAGATTATGAAGAGAGTGGGTTATTGATGGTGTGATTGAGACAAACCACCTTTTACAGCAAGAGGGACAGTAAAACACAAAGGGTGAGAGATAGATTCTACCAAAAAACTTGTCTGATCCAGATCTAATGCATTTTCAAACCTTTCCAATTATGATTGACAGTTCTTGAAAATCTGGTTGAAATTGGCCCAAAGATGGTGAAGCCTTAGCTGTACTGAGGGGAATAATAATAATAATAATAATAATAATAATAATAATAATAATAATATGATGATGTTTAGAACTTGTGTCATGAATCTTTGCAAAGAATACCTGTCTCGTTCTTGCACATAGTTTTGAAGTAATGGAAGTTTTTATACGGTGGGGTACTAGTGACCTGACGCAAAACACTTTCCATTGCATAATAGAACATGTATGCCAGGGGATCAAATACAGCTGATACTAAAATACAAGTATGTATACATAATTTTTAGAGAGAATGAAAGTTTTCATGCATTTGTCTAATAAATATTATGATTGGTCATAGTTTTTTTCTCTTAGGAACTGATGTTATGAATAGACAGCAGGCATGGGTTTTTAAAAAAAATTTTAAATGTTTTTCTGCAACTAAAAAACATTTTAAAACAAAATTTGTTAGGTTACTGAACACTTAGAGTTATATAAAGTAAAGTTAGCGACCATAGTCGAGGGTGACCCGAAGGCTCCCTTTTCGATAGCTACTACACCAAGGTGTAGGGGAGGGCGCTACTCCATTCCCAGGATTGCTCCACTTTACCCTTGAACCGTACCTTATAATGCTGAGTGTTAAGCAAGGTGGTATCAAGTACCATTTTTAAAGTCTTTGGTATGACTCGACCTGGGATTGAACCCAGGTCTCCCGGGCCATTGGCGAACACTCTAACCGCTGGGCCATTGCTTTAAAAAACCTTTCTTGTTACATGTAAAACAGAACATGCAAAAAAACTTACTCTAGATCTATGTTGCTTTGTTCACCTCAACTCAGAGTTAAATGAACATTGACTTCTGTCAGTATGTATTCATATCATATTTCAACAGATCCAATTGCCTGAAAGGTATTAGTTCCCTTGCTGAGTAGAGACATGGATTCTTCTTGTAAGAGAAACATTAAAGTAAATGAAAATATGTATTAGGAGTGTTCAAAAAGCATCAGGAAAGAAAAACTGTATTTACAAAGACAGAAATGAACAAAGACCAATGAATGAAAAAACATTTCTCTTGACATTTTACTCATTCGAATGAGTGTTTTTTTTATTAGTCAAAGCACCTTTGAAACTCCTTTTCTGATATCGTGTGAAGATGAACCATCTTATTTCTTTTAATGTCATCCACATCCCCAAATGTCACTCTTGAGATGAATTTTTAATTTAGGAAAAAAATCATACTGAGCTAGGTCTAGTGAGTATGGAAAAATGCAGCACTTGTGTAATCCTGTTTTTGAATGAAAATGCCATTTAAAAACTATCAAAACTGACTTAATAATTTTTCCCTTGCCATTCAATGAACCCTCATTTTAGATTACTTGTAGATTCTCTCATAGGACCCAGATAGAAAAAATTTCCAGCATTTTTTAGAAAATATTTTTTTTTTATTCAATATGTTTGTTGACTTAAACTTATTTAAAACCTATCATCTCACTATATAATTACCTCCTGTCATCAGATCTATCACCTTGTGATTACTTCCTCTGTGTATACTTGTGAGCTCATAGGTCACAGAAAAGGGAAAAACTGAAGATTTTATTTCTAATGAAAGTGCAGCAATACTGATGGTAATAGGTTGGTGAGAACTGCAAAAATATGGGCTGAGGCTTTAGCAGTGTCTATCTTTTAAGACCAAACATTTGGATGAAATAATCATTAAAACAAAGTAATGATAAAAGAAAATGGCAGATATTGTTATTTCTTATAGTAAAATTAAATTTCAATATTACCTTTTATATTAGCAATGGGCCATTGGCCTAACGAGTAGAGTGTTTGCCAATGGTCTGTGAGACCAGGGTTCAATCCCAGGTCGAGTCATACCAAAGGCTCAAAAAATGGTACTTGATGCTACCTTGTTTAGCACTCAGTACTATAAGACAATGGTAAAGTGGAGTAATCCAAGGAATGGAGTAGCACCCTCCCCTACACGTCAGTGTAGTAGCTATTGAAAAGGGAGCCTTTGGATCATCCTCAACTAAGGTCACCAACTTTACTTACTTATATTTACATTGCAAACTCAATTAAATTTTAAACAAGATCAAAATTACCTTTTGTATTTACATTGCAAACTCTTGAAATTTAAATATTTCCAATCCAAACTCAAGCAATCATTCTGAGGACTACCATTTAGATGATATCATCTTTAAAACAAAATGATGACAATGAAAAAACAAAATGGTATATATTCTTCTTTCTTCTCATCATCAAGGTGTGCTGCCAATGTAGATTCCTTTGACTCTATCTTGCCATTTATCCCTATTGATCATCACTCTTAGCAAGTCCTCTAAACAACAACCAGTGTCTGCAGACAGCTGATAAATATAATTTTTGGTTGGTTGACCAACATTTGTGTCCAAGTGTAGGAGTACATTGGAAAATGTCACTTATGAGTTTGTCCTTACTCTACCAGCAATGCCCTGCATGTCATACTCATATTTCTGGGATGGTTTATGAGATAAGAGGTAAGTGGCAGTACATGTGCTGTTTTGTGGGATGCTGCTTCTTAGATTTGTTCAAAATGCAGCATTCTTATGCAGTTTCTATCAAGTTTTTTCAATGTATGTTTTGTTAATGTCCCAGGGGTGCAATTCTACAGGAGTGCCAACACAATTAGTGTTTGAAAGAATCTCCATTATATTTTATCAGGGAGATTAGATTTCCATATAGTCATTAAACTGTCAACAGCAGTCCATGTTTTTCCTATACATATGAGGATCATTAAATAAGTTTCCAGACTTTTTTCGTATGGGCACTTTTATTGATAGTACACACATGAAACTCTAGTCCCCTTTGAAGTAATCTCCTCTGACTGCAATGCACTTGTTGTACCATTCCAACAACTTATGGAAGGCTCCATTGAAATCCTCTTGTGTGAGCATGTCAATGACCTTCATCACAGCCTCTTTCATCTCCTCAATTGTCTCATAACGACAGCCTCTGAGCTTAAGGAATAACCAAAAGTCACAGGGAGCCAGGTCTGGACAATAGGGAGGCTGAGGAACTGTCTTGATGCCCATCTTGGTCAAATAGTCTGTGACAAGGATGGAGTTGTGGACTGGTGCATTGTCCTGGTGGAAATGCCACTGATCTGATTTGAAGAGTGCTAGCCTCTTCCGATGGAATCTCTAGTTGAACTCCTTTAAAACCTCAACATAGTAACCTTAACCCTAACCCTTTGGCCAATCAACTCTGGTCTATTGACTTCCTTACTCCTCCCACATCTCCCATCATCCCTGCCTTCCTTGAATCTCTTATGCCACTCAAAAACTGTTGTTCAATTCATGCAAGATGCTCCAAAAGCATTCCATATGTTTCTGTGGCATTTTTTCCAAGTTTAATACAGAATTTTATTGCATATCATTCTTCTAAATTGTCCTCATGTCCAGATTGCATTTTTGAACTTCACCAGCTGTAACAATCAGGTTTTAGTAGGGTGTATTCCAATTCCTGCCATAGCTGTTCATTTGAACCTGAAATCATAAAAATTGGTCAGTCATCGCATAAGATGTATAGCAATAAGATACTGAATTTTCAAGAGTCTACGACAATTTTAAATGCCTGTACTAAAAAAGTCTGGAAACTTATTGAATGCCCCACATATGTTGAAATCACTTTCAGTAGATGAGATATTAGTAAACTAGTTCCTATACCTCAGTAGAAATATCTCATCTTTCTTATTGTAAAATCAGATATTGAATATAATGTATATACAGGTCCACTGGCCTAATGAGTAGAGTGTTTGCCAATGGTCTGGGAGACTGGGGTTCAATCCCAGGTCGAGTCATACCAAAGACTCAAAAAATGGTACTTGATGCCACCTTTGTTAAAACTCAGCATTAAGATCAAGGGTAAAGTGGAGCAATCCTGGGAAAGGAGTAGCATCCTCCCTTACACCTCGGTGTAGTAGCTATCGAAAAGGGAGCCTTCGAGTCACCCTTAACTAAGGTCACCAATTTTACTTATATTGCATTCCTTATTTGAATTCCTAATTCAAGATATCATTCTGCTGGATCCTTTAAATAAACAAAGACTAAGGAGAGAAAAAAGAAAGGTGGATTTGTTGGACAGACAGACAGACAAGCATTGTTATTAGTTGCAATGGCTCAAAAACTAAATAATAAAGTATAGGGAAGTGTTTACTCTCCAGCTCATTAAGTCTTCAAGTAATTAAATTATATTTTCTAATTAATTTCTCAATTGAAAAAGATCATTAAAGTTTAGAGCCAGACAGAAAATTTTGGATTAGAAAATTGGAGGAGGGGAGGAAAAGAAGAAAGAAACAGAAACATAAATGAATGAATGAAGATAGAGAAAGAAAGAAAAAATTTAGAGAGAAGAATAATGTAAATGCAGGAAGGTTTTGTTAAAGGGAAAAGAAAATATGAAATAGATGAAATGAAAATGTGTACAAAAAAGAGAAAGAGAACATTTAAGTATAGAGAGGTGGGAAGAAAATTTAAATGAAGAAAGAAAGACAAAAGAGGATAAGGAATGAAAGAAAAAATTGTTGGAAGGAAGAGAGAAATGGAAAAACAGGTTAAGAAAGAGAAAGTTAATGAAAAGAAAGATAAAATTAAATAGAAAATAGTTAATGTGAAATGAAAGAAGAAAGAAATTGGTCAAAGTGAAAGGGACAGAAATAAAGAAAAAGTAAAGAAAAAAAATGGTTGAACAGGAAACGACAGGAGTGAAAAAAGAAGAAAGCAAAACAAATAAAATGTAGAATAAAAAATGTAACATACACAAAGAAAGAATCAAAGAAAATGGTTTGAAGTGAAAAGACAGAAATCAAAAATAAAGGATGAATAAAAAAAAAAAAAAAGAAGAAAGAAATAGCTTGAAGAGAAAATAGAGAGAGGGATGAAAAATGAAAACAGAAAGAAGAAAATAAAAAAGAAACTGGTTCAAAATAAAAAGAAATACAAGAAGGAAAGAAAAAGAAGAAAATAGTTGAAAATGAAAAAATCAAAGAAGAATGAAAATGGATATCTAGAAAGAAAAATTTTAAAAAGATAGATAAAGGTGGTTAGATTATGGTTTAAGTCATAAAAAAAGGACAAAAGGAACGAGATAAAAGAAAGGAATTATCTCGTTATACATAAAGATGCGATTGTAGAGCAAAAATTTGCTGAAAATAGCAACAGAACCAAAAGCAATTCAATAGAAAATTAAAAAAAAAGAAATACATTTTTTGTTAGAGAGAGAGAGAGAGAGAATTGAAAGGAATGAATAGACAATATAATCTTTAATTCTTTCCATATTTTCTTTAAATTTTCAGCAATAAATCATTATCAGCATGTTTTTTTGCAAATAGACTTGATTTCAAAAAATGAGACAATAATTTGATAATTTAAGAAACATTTTTCATTAAATGATCTAATTTTTGTTTACCACTTCCAATATTTAGTTGTTTACTTATTTGAAATATAAGTTGTGCTTTAAAAAAAAAGTAACCATTTTCTTCAAAATAGTCAACTTTGTAATCAACACACTTATTCCAGTGAGTTTTCCATTAATCAAAGCACTTTAGAATTTCTTCTTTTGACATAAAGCAGGGCTACTCCATATTCTTTTAATGTCCTCCATATCATCAAATCTTTCTTGGGAGATGAATTTTCAGATTAAGAAGCAAGAAAAAAGTTGTAATGAGTTAGTTCTGGTGAGTATAGAGGGAGATGCACTTGTGCAATTCTGTCTTTTTTTGGAAAAACTTAACTTTCAGAAAGTATTCAGGAATATCTTTGATTTGTCTAAACATCTAGACATCTTCCTTTTATCATAGAAGTTGCTTAGCAGTGCACATATCTTCATTTCAATTTTTGATTTAAAAATAAAAAAAGAAAAATTGAATATTCAGTCTCAATGCATTTTTTTCTCACACTTCATACATAACAATCTAACAACTGCAATTTGTAAAAATCTATCAATACTTGTCTACACAACTTCTTGTATATATTTATAAAACCCCTCCACCATAGGCAGGATGTGACACAAGGTCAGTTTTTAAGTTGTGTACAGCTGGTTGGAATTCAGTTTTCCTTCTCCTATCAAGGTTAAAATCTCTCTCTAGCCTGCTTAACTACTTAACCCTACCTGCTGAAAAACAGATGGATTCATACCTCTCTGAAATGCAAACAGCCTCATCCAAATTTGGAAGTCGGCCACCAATTCCATTCCTTACAATGACAACAATCATGCTTCACATATGATTTTTTTTTTATTGCCTAATGTATACATTATATTGCCCCAGGTACATGTTTACCATATTGCCTCATATCCTATTTACCAACCCCTCTGCTCGGGCATGATATGACACAAGGTCAAATTTTAAGTGGAGTTCAACAGGTTTGAATTCAGAGTTTTCCTTCTCCTAGACTAGTTGCCTCACCAAGGCTGAAGAACCCAGTCTGTCCTACTATTTACCCATCATTGTAGGGAGAATAATTGGATTCATACCTTTCCCAAGGGTATTAGTACTATGTGAAATGCAATCAGTCTCATCCAGGATTTGAACTTGTGTTGCCGTGTCCAATTCCTTCAACGATAACCATTACTCCACATGCACCTCCATATTGACCCAGGTACATGTTTACCATATTGCCTCATATAGACAATCATTATCCTGTTTATGTGTTTACTTCATTATTTATTGCATTACCTTTGTATACAAAAAAAACAAAACAAGTGATTAATGCAGTTCAGGTTAGTACATTTTTGATTCATGTACTAATTATTTGTTATCCAAAATAGTAAATAGTGCATCCTGAGAGTGTGTGGCAATTAACAGCTAATTCAAAATGCCAGAAAATAAAATTTCTTTTGCACTCAATTTAATATCAAAACATCTTCATGGTATGTGTATATGTGTGTGTGTGCGTGTGTGTTTGGTAGAAGTAATGAGAAGCAAACAAAGATTTTTTAAATTTACCAAAACATTTCTAATCATTGGATTTTGAAAAAATTTTTAAAATGTATTGTGAGGAAGATTCATACACATATCTTTAAAAAGAAAAGAAGAAATAAATAATAGTAAAAAATCAGACATAATAGTAGTAATTTATAGTGATGTAAGAACATTAAATTTATAAGTCCCAAAAGTTCACTCTGAACAATCCAGTAGGACACGTGGTCTAACGGTTACAGGTATTGGTTCTCTAAGATTCTCAGTGAAAATCATCTGGAGGTTGCAGGTTCAATCCTGACTGCAGGTGTGTAACAATACAGTAATACTTACACTTGTACATGGTTAAGGTAACGGAATCAGAGCATGTGACCCTAATGGATTAAATAAAGGTCGTGATTTGAAGTCCCGTGTAGGAACACCTAAAAAGGGCTGGAAGACATATCGGATGAAACATTGTGAATATAACAATAGCCTTAAAATCCCGTATGGTAAAAATCATCAAGCATCGTCTCAGAAATTTGGACAACCAAATATCTTCAATTCTATCAAATCTTTATAAAATAACATCTGGACACGGAAAATCTTTATAAAATAATATCTGGACACTGAAAATATTTTCATTTCTTTCAAGTTAATATCTGAAAAAACTAAATCCACTGACATTTCATCCCCAACTTCAACAGATGATGCAGAAAATACATCTTGAAAGTGAAAGTAAGAAATGCAATAAAAATTCAAGTATAGTTTTGTAAGAGAAATTTTTAAGTTACAAATTTTTTTTTATCAAAGCATATTAACTTTTGAGCAAAATAAAAATAAAAATTAAATACTGAAAATAAGTATTATACACTGAAAAATTATTTCTAAAAGATATATTTAAAAAAATCCAATAAAATCTTAACTCCAATCTATAAAATGATTTTGAAAATAAAAATTTGAGCTTCACGATTGACTCAGGATAACTTTTTTATTTAGGCTGGGTTAGGTTAGGTTATTAGGCTTAATGGCATATCAACCTTGGATGGTTATTTAATGCCAAATCCTGTCTCGACAAATATTTATTATACATGATTTTTAAGTAAATATTTTGCAGGTAACTTTATTTTTAAACATGTGAGAGCTCATTTGTTTGCACACAGTTAAATGGTTTCAAGTTGAGTAAATGATTAAATAAATCTATTTGACTCATAGATAGGATCCTAACAAGTACTGCCAATCCGGATCAGAGTGGGCCTGGGAGTAATGGCAATGAAAGAGTATTCCATATTCCCTAAAGCTCCAGGACTAGAGCCTTAACATCAGATGGTTCAGTATCATATCTAGGACACTCGTTGGGCAGTTAGTGAATTTTACAGCCCCAGCCAACTGGGCTACTTTTCTATTTAACAGAAATGTTACTGAACAAAAATAAAATAAAACAAATCCCCAACTTTTCTCTAGAAAATAATGTTCTAAAAGTCAAGTAAAATTATTTTTGCTCATTCTATACTTCTTGATTTCTTATTATTCTCTTTTGGTCACTGCTGAAATTATAAATGAAAAATATTATGTTTAACAAAATCCAATGAAGCAGCCATTTATCGAAGTGTACCCAGAATGTAGCAGTTAAAATTTCTTTCAGTTGTATTCTAATTATGAAAACAGGAGGAAGGATAAAAATGCTTCATGTATGCCTTTATTTGACTGCTACATGTATGTATTAAACTGCCTGAGGTACATTGTTTACTATATTGCCTTATGCATACAAAGTTATTATCCAGTTGATATATCTGCTTCTTTATAGCATTGGCTTTGTATACAAGAAACTCCTGATTAATGCACTTCTGGTTAACTAATGTACTAATTGTTTATAATCCAAAAATATCAAACCAGTGAAAAAAATGGAAGAAGGAAAAAAACTTACATTCTGTAATTTTTTTTTTTTTTTTAAATCAAACTTTTGTTGGTTCCTTTCAATACACTTATTATCCTAAAAATATTGTTTTCTTTTAGTCTTTAAAGAATTGTCTTGATCATTTTCATTTAAACTTCAAGATCAAATATGTTATCTCCCATATATTGTTATTACTTGAATATTCAGACTATTGATCACATCTTTATTGTTATACTCACAATGTTTTGGCCGATATATATCTTTCGATCTTTTTCAGATATTTCATGTCGAACTCGGGAATCCACACAGAATCTCAAACTGAACCCTTTATATGAACCACAGGGGTAGACTGTTCAAATTCTGTTAACCATGACCAGGTAACTGTGTTAAGTTATTTTAAGTACTTCCAGTTATTCTTGCCTGTTGTTGGGATTGAACAACAAACCACCAGACGATTTCACTCAGGTTCACTTTCCAACCAAACACCTTATCTACCGTGTATTTACTGGACATAATTTTTTTTATATATTATCAGTGTGTCTTCAAAAAGCATGACACTTTTTAAGGAATGTTCTTAATCAGAGGTTTCTTGTATATCTATTACACCTTAAAAATAATCTTTTCTTTTTCACTTTTCATAAACCTATTGGCTTTCTGTTAGTCTTTAGCATGATTAATAGAAAGCAGGTCTTTATTTTGGCTCTGAATGCTCCGAACATTAACTAAGGTCAGCACAGTACCTACAGTTGTATGCATTATATCCCAAGTGGGGTTAACGTGTTGAGAACTAAGATACTATTGCCTTAATTAGGCTGATTTTTCATGAATATTATAAGACTGGAAACTTTCTGGACATATATATATATATATAAAATTCATGAAAAGGTAATCCACACAGAAGGAGAGATTTATTGAGAAACTGGAATATTTCAGTTCTAATGAACCATCATCAGGAATGATATTAGTGATGTTAAATCAACGATTACCCTGTTATCAATTTTTTCTCTATATTGTTGGATTTTACACCATTATATATATATATATATATATAAAATGTTATGCTTGTACATTTACAACTGGCTCATTGGTCTAGTGGGTAGAATGTTCGCCAATGGTCCAGAAGACCTGGGTTCAATCCCTGGTCGCGTTATATGAAAGACTTTAAAAATGGTACTTGATACCTCCTTCCTTAACACTCAGCAATATAAGGTATGTATCAAGGGTAAAGTGGAGCAATCAAGAGAAAGGAGTAGCACCCTCCCCTATACCTCGGTGTAGTAGCTATTGAAAAGGCAGTCTTCTGGTTGCCCTCGACTATGGTCGCTAACTTCTTCTTCATGCTTGTACATGTAACTGTAACCTAAGAAAAATTATTGTTAGACTTTTATTATAGCATTGCACTTAAGACATCACAAAAGCAATTCACAGTCTAATTGGCAACTAAACAATTTTGAGAATTCTGTATTTTGTTATGTAATGTCTGCTCCCACCAACCAACTGGATATGGCCAACATTTGCCGAAGAATTAGTTGGTGGGTCAATGTTCAAATCCTCAGCCATGAGAAACTGTCACTTGTAGAGGTTGGCTGGAGATAGTCATGTGTAAATTTTTAAAAAAAGAGATTAAAAAAGCAGAGATTTGAGTTTTAGATAATTCAGAAAATGAGTGTATATTTTGGAGCTTAAGTGAGATTCCCACCCCTATTGATTTATACAAGAATAAATCTTTTCTCCACTGAATGAACAAAAAACACCTCATATTTTCTTTTTTTATGAAGGCAATCCAAAAAGAACTTGTAGCATCAATAATCAATGTGACAATCCAACAATATTTTTAAGAGGATCCATAATGTTACAACTTACTCTAAATATCATTTTTTAATCATCCAAAATTTTATTTTAAAGTCAATAACTATGAAATGTTAATTATAATCCTTCATTCCTTTCTCAGTAGATGCGTCAATATCATCATGGACCATTGTTATAAGAGGAACTCTATGAGTTCTCAAGTGATCTAGTACACACACACATATATGCGAGAGACAGAGAGAGATAATGTATGTGTGTATGTGTGTGTGTGTGTGTTTGAGTATGTGTCTTTTTGTTTAGAATCTAGAACACAGTCCAAAACAACTAAGTGGTTAGAGCAAATTGTTTATAGTTTATTCCATCTTGTTTGCAATCAGAAGGGATTCCGTAACCTTGGTAATGAGATAGAGCACCTGCATTTGCATTCAACTTAAGGTACCTGAGTAAGATTAACAAACACCTAAGCTAAAATCTAATTAAAAACTAATGCAAGGATGTTGGTCCTCACACAAATTTCCAAGTTAATATTCATTTTTTCCCCTTCAACTAAAATCTTTCAACTGCTACTGTTATTCAATTTTGTTAACATTCTGTAAAAAATAAAAATAAAAAATTCATCTTTTTCACATTGTTTTTCAAAAATTCATTTCACCTTTTTGGAAAATTCTAAACCAGATTTTAAAAAGAATTTCTCTCTCTTATTTGAAATTTTTTATAACCCTTGTTTATAAGGGGATACTTTTACTATCTTCACATTGTCAATATCTTTTAGATTTTTTATAATTCTTTTCCTGACAACTTTTTATGATATAATTTTCTGAGTAATTTTTTAATTAAAACTTTACAGTTATTTCATATTTTTATTAATATAATTCTTAGTTTTTTTCTATTAAATTTTAGATTGAAAAATACAAGTGATCATTATCATTTTTTTTGGTTTGAACAATTCAGACAATACAACCAATCACCTTATCTTATTTAATTAACTTTTTTCCCCATCAGCACAGATCATTTTCTTCCCTTGATCTATTCTATTTTTGATGAAAACAAAACAAAGGCAATCAAATTAATCAATGACCTTCCCCAAATCAGCCATTCCCACCATCAACAGATCCCAATCGAATATCATTTTCACCATTTTATAATCACTGTCAGAACATTAAATCCGGAAAGCATTTCCTCATACACACTGAAAATAATCTTGCTGTCACAATAGAATCGATAATACTGACAATTAAAAGTCAAAACAAATCCTCAAGAAGTGTCTAGTCTAAAATTTTAAACAAAGGGTCATCTCCCAAATGATCATTCCAAAGGGATTTAGATCTCATTTCTGACCCAAGAATTTTTTGAGATTATCATTCTCATCTTATAAGTTTTTTTATTCTATAATTCAAGTTGCTATACAATCAGGAGGTACAGTAATGGTGTACACTGATTGTTGGTGCAAAAAATAGAATCAAAGAGCCAAGTTCAAAATCTGGTCAGTGTTTATTGTGATCATCATCAAGGTATACCAACAGCTTTTATTCTCTTAACTCTCTCTCACTATCTGTCCCTATCAGTCATCACTCCAGGTAAGTTCTCTAGACGACACCCAGCATTTGCACAGAGCTAATGAAAGTAAGTTTTTGCAGATCAGTGCTTTTGTGATCATCATCATCAAGGCATACCAACAGCTCTTATTCTCTTGACTCTCTCTCACTATCTGTCCCTATCAGCCATCACTCTTGGTAAGTCCTCTAGACGACACCCAGTATTTGTACCCTTTTGAAAGGTATAAATCTGTCTCTCCAGATATGAGTAAATATTAAAGCATAAAAGATTTTTAGAAAAGTTCATAGGCTAATCAAGATACTCTCAAAGAATGTGACCAAATGAGGTTTAGTTTTCAAAATTATCCCCCAAGCAGTTCACACACATATTCCATCGATGTTGCAGTGCTTGATTCACCTTTTCAAAAAAGTTGTCAACAGCAGATATGTCATCATCCAAAGAACCCACCCTCGGATTAAACTCTAAATGAAAACCAGGAACTGGAATCCATAAGGCATTGTCTTCACCCTCCTTCTGTTAACTCCAGTGATAGAACTTGTGCCAAGCAGTACTGAACCTTGTCTTGAGAAGGGAGACTTGTTGAATAGGCAATGGTTACTCTTTTATATGACTTTGCCTAAGCCTGATTCTAGATCAAAGAGTAGATCCCTTATCTCACAAGACTAACAGATGTCACTGACAAGACTTCCTTAACTGTATTCAGGAATCTTTGGAGGACTTCAAATGGAACCCTTTATTTTGACCAGAAAGATGTACTGTTTTTATCCCTTGTTTTCTGACTTCAAACCCATGACTATGAATTATCTCCTCCTAATTCCATACAAGTCACACAAGTGCTTCTTTTATCTATAAAAGAATGACACATTCAACCTTGTAATGCATTCTACATGATTCATCTAATATTGATTTTGAGATGTGAATCAGAAAATGGAATGTTGATTGTTTCAAGTGTATGATTCACAGAAGAAAGAAGAATCAGTCTTTGATAGAACACTGATTTAAACATGATTCATTGTGTGTTTAAATTTGATCTTTCACTGATCTGTATAAATAAATAAAAAAAATCAAAGTAATCTTTTTTTCTACTGTTATTCAATAGCAACAATGCAATCCACATCTGCTTTCATCTTTTTTGCAACTTAACAAATAAAAACAAAAACAAATCCAATTATCTTCTTAACCTTGCTAACCCTACAGCTCAACTTAGCACTCCCACGAGAAAGTACAATTCACACAGGTACTCACAAATTGGTATTTGATGCTGGAATTATTAGGCTTTACAAGTTGTAAGTTTTATGAAAATTAATGAACAAATCAGAATAACTTCTGATGTGTGACTTTTTTTACCCTGTTAAACAAATAATTGTCTCTCCTTTTGGATTGGTTGGGTTTTATGGCATATTAACTTTTGTGTGTTATTTTATGCCAAATCTTACCTATACATAGATATATATGATTTGTACACACATTTTGTAGATAAAATTTTTAAACAAGGCTGAGTTCATTTGTTGGCACTCAGTCAAAAGATTTCTATTAGAATCCTTGTTGCCATTTTGATCTTTCATTCAAAAAATCCAGTGTTGGTAATTCAAAAGATGTGTCTTCCTTGCAGAAATTTCAACCAGCAATTGAGTATCCGAGTAGTATTTGAGAATTGTTGCAACTGATTTTTCAAATGATTTCAGCCCTCATCTCTGATTGACCAATTTTTACAGGAAGTACCTGCTGCTGGCAGGAAAGTTCATCAATAGTTACAACCATCCTTTGGACAGTTTATACCTAAGACAGTCCAACAGTTTCAAGAGTTGCTATGTAACAGTAACAATTAAACATCAACCATTTTTTTTTTGTTCATATTTAAATCGATATACATATGATTTGTAAGTGAATAGTTTGTAGGTAATTTCATCTTTAAATAAGAACGAACTTGTTTGCTCACTCGAATTGTTAATGTTTCTACACAGTTAAATTATTGCTATTCAACACTAATTATTCTACTAGATATTAACCCTTTGTTTGCACGGAGTGAAGTGGTTACAAGTATTGCTATTGAACACTATTTATCTATTTGCACACAGTCATCAAGTATTGCTATTTAACACTTATAATTCTATTCAACTTTACTCATTCATTTGAACACAGTTAAATGGTTCCAATATTTCTGCGTGTCACTAACAATTCAACATAAGTCATTTGTTTGTATACAGGTAAGATGTCAAACAATTCCATTTGACCCATAGATAGGACCCAATCAGGTGCTACAACTCCAGTTCTGAGTGAATTTGGGAGCAATGGCAATGAATAGATCACTTCACAATCCCTAGAGCTCCTGGACTGGAGCCTTCCCATCGGATAGTTCAATGTCATATCCAGGACACACATTGGGGGCAGTCTTACCCCTCTGCAGGTAGTCAGTCCGTATATTCTACAACCCCCTGGATTTTTTTTTGTGGGGGGGTGATCTTTTGCATGCCTTGTGGTTACATGAAATTCCAAAATCCTTTCTTGTCTCTTTTCATCCATTTTCTTCGAATGATTTAGATGTGCTGTTTTTTTCTCTGTTTGTAGAACATAATTGGTCTCACCACTAAGCAAATGAGGTTGTCGCTAGCCTCACCATTGAAATACAAAACCTACCTGGCTATGAACACCCACAGGACTCAAGGAAAGTTTTTTTATCATTTTTGCACCCATTTTTAACTCGGTCAGCTGAAGTTGTAGTATACAATGACTGCATCTCTGCAGTGGGCTAAGACCCTCCACCCAACAAGTGTCCTGGATATGACATTAAACAATTGAATGGTCAAACTCCAGTCAAATATCCCTTCATAGCTCCCATTTTCACTTTGTCCCAGAATGGTAGTACCTGAAAGGGTCCTATCTATGGGTCAAATAGAACTGTTTGACACTTAAACTCAGTGAAAACAAATGACTTATGCTAGGTTGAATTGTTTGAAATAAAACTTTGATCATTTAACTGTGTAAAGAAATGAGAGATATCTAATTGAATTGTTAGTGATACATAGCAATACTTAGAACCATTTAACTTCATTGACTTATGCTAAATAGAACTGTTTGATCATTTAACTATGTGTAAACAAATGACTGATATTTAATTGAATTGTTTGTGATACATAGCAATACTTGAAACTATTCAACTTAGACTTATGTTTACAAAACATATATAACTAACATATATGAATAAACCACATTTAGCAATAAATAATCTACAATGGTTGATCTGCCATAAAAACAAACCAAACCCAACTACCCCTTTTATCTGCATGTTATAGTACAATATGTGTGCATTTTAACTGCTTGAACAAGTGTCTTCTTGTTGATACTTCTTGTTTGTATATTATGTATGTATTAAATGGTTTTATACGTGTAAATGAGATTATCCTGTCTTTGCTTCCATTTATTTAGTGATAGTGCATCATTGGATATACAAATACTAATATTAGATCTTGATGTGTGGGCATACAACTAAATATTCTCTCAAGCACCAACCAACCTCAGCAGGGAAGTGTACATGGTATAGTGGCTTGTGTCCTGGACTGCAACATTATACAAAGTGAATTCAAACTCCAGTCATGCTATTAAGTTCACTTTGAAACTAATCCTCTTCAAAAAGTATGAACTCTCTCATCTTCCCAGCTATGAATTAAATACTACCACTGCTGTTCTTCTACATAGATAGCTTTGGCATTAAATATACCGCAAAGGTTGATATGTCATTAAAGAAAGAAACTAAATAAAACCGACCAAACACTAAGAAAATCCTGATTTTTACTTTTCTTCTCTTACCTGAGATCCTGAACATAAATATAAAAAAGCTTAATATGTTTCACTACTGTAATAATAACATGCAAACTATTGAATCGAAACAAGAAAATTTAAGGCTAATAATAACAACAGACTTGTTTTTTTATTAGTATTCTACCTTTGTGTGCCTGTCAAATCAGCAGAGTGTTACTAATTACCTCTGGAAAGGAAATCTGGTAAAGATTTCAGTTTTCCCTTTGATCATTGATTATGGAAGTTCTTTGACTCCATTTTTCAAACAGACGAGATTAGGTGGTTCCACTGGTAGGATTGGTGTCTGAATTCTAATGTGCAGCACCACCATCTCCCAATGCCTACACACTGAGCATGGAATTCTGTTATCTGTTCTTGAGTTACTATTTGCCTGTTGTTTGCACTTGTGTTCACTCTTTCAGGGCATGGTCTCAAAAAGTCATCATCGCCTGATAACATGTCAATCTTCATCACTCAAGATCTGTTGAATTTTCAGTTCCACAGGACAAATGTTCCATTTTTTAGAACATTAAGAAGATGGTTCTTGAACCAGTTCTCTTTGATTATCAACCAGTTGCATCCTAATGAGATGGTCAGCAAGACTGATGTTGACTGATATACATTTGATGTCTGTGGAACTGTTGCTTCATAATATTCACCAGATTAAAAAAGGAGTTATCTTCATATTCAAGCAGATAGTGTTTGCTAGAAAATGTTAAACGCACAACAGAAATCTTTGCATTTTCATAGTTTTCATCTATCATATCAGCCCAGTTGGCTGGGGCTGTAAAATACACCGATGATATTTCTGCAGAAGTCTAAGACCCCACCACCACCACCAATAAGTGTCCTGAATATTACATTAAACAATTTGATGGTGACGTTCCAGCTGTGAAGATTTGGGGAATGGGGAGTTAGCAGTTACTCTGGCCTGGAATAGTAGCACCTGATAAGGTCCTATCTATGGGTTAAATAGAAATGCTGAAGATTTAAACTGAGTACAAACAAATGACATGTATTAAATTGAATTGATAGAATTAGAACTGCTTTTACATTTAACTGTGTCTAAGTAAATGATGGATGTTTAATTGAATTGTTAGTGATACATAGCAATACTTGAAATTATTTAACAGTGTGGGAACAAATGAATTGTGTTGAATAGAATAATCATTGTTGAAATCATTTATCTGAGTGCAAAAAAATAAGCTCAAGCTCATTTAAAAATGTTATCAACAAAATGTGTTTACAACTCATATATATATGTATATATATAAAGAGGATTTGTCATTGAATAACCTACAATGGTTGATATGCCATAAAATCTAGCCAAACTAAATCACATATATTTAATATATATGTAAAAAAAGGGATTTGGCTTTAAATGACCTTCAATGGTTAATATGCCATAAAACCCAACCAAACCAAATTATCTATCATAAAATACACTGAAATCATTTTTGTTCCAAAGTGCATGCAGCATCTACCATCTCACCAAAAGAATTAAGATGGGATGTATTGCCAAATGCCTGAGGCACTCCTGAAAGGAAATTCTTGCTCTACAAGAGGTTTACTTCCTGCAATGGCCCCCTATATAAAACTTTGTGTCACATTATGGTCTCATGGAGAGTCAAATAAATTTTACCAAACAAGAGACAGGCCAATCTGAATTTGAACATTCTAATCTACTACAAAGCTTAACGCTTTCAAATTGGAAACATTTGTACCATAGCCAGATATGGATCTGTGTGAAACGTACGTAGAATGTTCATAACATATATACATAGAACATAGGAATCCCAAAACTCGAAAAAAACATAACGACTTCTTTGTTCAGGTACGAAACTTTTTATTACCTTTGAGTTTAAAGGTTCTTCGACATAAGGAGAGAGATAAACATTCTTTCTATTCTGGCTTTTCCATCTGCCCCCACTCCATCTTGTGCGGCGCCCGTAGCGCACAAATTCATCTGGCCTCAGCGAGCCCTGAAAGTCGACCCTTCTTGTTTGGTCTCTAGTTCTCAACTTAACTAACTGACTTTTTCAAATCTCTCCAAATCCTCCGTGCGCTTCCAGTGCATGACGTCACCTGCACTCTCTAGCCCCATTTCCTATCTGGGCCATTGTGACATCTCTGAGTGACATGCCCACGTGTGTGAACACCTGCGTTAATGCTGCACCTAAGTAACCCAAGCACTGAGCCGAAAGGTTCTCAGCCTAACTAAACCCAATGGCATAAAACGAAATCCCTCGGCCATTCTATTACACATTGTCTTTTACTTTTCACCTATATCTAAGCTTCAAAGCCAATGTATAGAAATGTGAGTATAATGTGAGATAATCACATGCTAACATATTGGACAGAATGAGACAAAATCTGAAGGCAATGACTATAATTAGTCTGTCTTCTACGGACATCTGCCACAGCATATCAGTCAGCTTTGAAAGTTGTTTATTTCTTTGTTTGTTATTAATTACCACTGAAGAACGTTCTTGTTCTTTCTAAAGTGGGAACTCAGTTTGACTAGGCCAAGTTAAAAACTCAACTCAGCAATTTGAACCAATGATTTTTACTTTGTTGATATTTTAGTTTGGGAAAAACAAAACACCTGCTTTCTAAAGGATACTCTAACAGGAAATGTTTCTGAGTTCAAATTCTGTATAAGGCAGCTTGCATTTCACATAGTGCTAATATCCTGGGGAAAGGTATGAATCCAACTATTCTCTCTCCAGATATAAGTAAAATGTAAGGCAACTAGTCTAAGAGAATGAAAACTATGATTCAAAACCTGTTTAACTCCACCTAAAAATTGACTTTATCATTAGTATATATATATATATATATATATATATATATATATATATATATATATAAATTAAATCGCGAGTCAGAACTATCCTACTACAGTTTCACCTAAAACAGCTCCTCAGGGTACCTAGCACCGACTCTGGAATTCTGGCAGGGTTTTTTTTCCTTTTCTTTGTCACCATGAATGCTGGTAGATAGTAAATTAGTAAGTATATATATATGTATATATAAAGTCAGTCATGAAGTTGTAGAACTTTAGTGAATCAAACATTTTGCAAACATGAAGTATATTTGGGTGGGTCTGCATGCTTTTGGTAAGTTATTTTTCTGAATTTCTGTGATAAAGTTTGATAATTCATATCACTCAATAAATTCCGACTATTGTCTTCATCTTCATTGTTATACTCACAACCTTTCAGCTCGTGCATCCTTCAGCCTTCTTCAGATGTTTCATGTTGAACTTGGGAGCACACACTGAACTTCAAACAGAACCCTTTATTTATTCTGCAAGGGTAGATTGTTTGAATTACATTAACCATAACTGGGTACAAGTGTTAAGCTATAGTAAATATTCCTTATTATTTACCTGTTGTCAGGATTGAACCAGCAACCTCCAGATGATTTCAGATAAAGCACTTTTCAACCAAATCCCTTTATCTAGTGCCTCTTGTGTCCTGTTGGACAATTCAGAGTGAATTTTTATGAATTACAAATCTAATATCTCCACTGGCATGATGGTTAGAGTGTTCTTTAATGGTCAGGGAGACCGGGGTTCAATCTCAGGTTGAGTCATATGAAAGACTAAAAAAATGGTACTTGATACCTCCTTGCTTAACATTCAGCATTATAAGGTACAGATTAAAGGTAAGTGAACCAATCCAGGGAAAGGAGTAATGCAATCTCCTACACCATGGTGCCATAGCTATTGAAAAGGGAGCCTTTAGGTTGTCCTTGACTATGGTCAACCAACTTACTTTTATGTACGCTCATATTGCAATATTTTTCAGCAAGCTTTTTTGATTATTGGTTCCTATATTTTATTCCTCTCTATACTTGGCCTGCTGAAAAGGTCACTGTGGCCCAACATATGTGCTGCTTCTTTAAGACATCTTATTCTTCAATGTTCTTCCTTATCAATTATTTTAACTTCATCCCACAAGGGCAGGTTGTTTCCCTTTTCTTTCTATATATAGTCAGCTTTACCCAACTTTTTTGATCTCACCTCAATATAATGCTTTTTGATATTTCTCAAGCCTTAGTTTTAGTGGGTGGCATGACTCTTCTAAAATATTTCCTCCAAGTCAAGGCCCCAACTGAATACTTAATGACCAAAAATTGCATGCATTCCATCCTATATAGTTATGGTAAAGTATGGCCTTGGAATCCATGATTTTAGGCCTAACTGAAATTACCTGATCATCAAGGTTCTTGTAACCAGAGCAAAATTTTTTGAACCATCTGGTTACTGTACAGAGATCAACTATACCTTCAACTTTTGTGCAGCAAATATTTCTAGTTTTAGTTTGGGTTTGTAAAGCATAAGTTCTTGAATTAGATTAAATTGCACATTCATCTGCGTGGCTTTCAAACAACACACAAAGTGGAGCAATGGACAATGTTAATGTATCAACTACTCCAATACGACTCGCCATAGCAGGCACCTAGACAGCTTGAAATACTTTAGTCATGTGATACAATAGCTGCAAACTAGTATGTACCGATATTTTGCAAAAATTTTGACTCATTCTAGTCGTGGACTCATTGTGCCAAAATAATTATTTGTATTAGATAAAAATACTTGAAACATTTGTCTGTATACAAATTGTATTAGATAGGAATACTAGAAAATATTCAATTGTGTGTTAATTGCATTTGATAGGAATCCTCCTAACCATTCAAATCTGTGCAAATTATTTGTATTAAATAGGAATACTTGATACTATTTTCTTGTGTGTAGATTATTTGCATCAGAAATACCTGAAATATTCAACTAAGTACACAAATAATTTATACACAATTGAATGTTTCAAGTATTTTTATCTAATACAAAAAATTTGCACAGTTAAGTATTTCTAATACAAATAATTTACACACCAGATAATGCTGAACTGTGTCCTCAAAGTAAGTGAGTTTGAACTCAAGTTCCACTATAATGTTCCCTTTCGGACTAATACCCTTGGGAATCATATGAACACCTCATCTCACCAGCAATGGCTTTAATAGTACCACTAACGTTCTTCTACAAGGATGGCTTTGGCATTAAATAACCCATGAAGGTTAATATGCCATTAAAGAAAGAAACTAAACCATCATTCTAGTAATATCATCATAATTTTTATTTCTTATTCAGTGAGGCATGGTCAACTTTAGTAAACTGTTCAGATGGAATATAAGTAAGTAAAGTTGGCAACCGTAGTCGAGGGTGACCTAAAGGTTCCCTTTATGAAAGCTACTACACTGACGTGTAGGGGAGGGCACAACTCCTTTCCCTGGATTACTCCACTTTTACCCTTAATACATACCTTATATTGCTGAGTGTTAACCAAGAAGGTATCAAGTAAAATTTTAAAAGTCTTTGGTATAACGCGACCTGAGATTGAACCCAGGTCTCCTGGACCATTGACGAACACTCTATTTTAGATAGAATATGAATAAACAAATAACCATTTGAGTTGCTCTGTCAATTAATCTCCAAGAACATTATTTCTGTCAGAAGATCAAATTTATCCATTTGAATTTGTCCTTCTTTCTATGATTACTCTGGACGATATCATTTTTTGTTTTTAAATCATTTATTTTTGATGAGATAAAGTATTGTTATCTATTATTAATGTTTTGACTAGAATCTCTTTCATCTTAATCTTTGTTGCTTTCTATCACAACATTTCTGAGTGTCAATCTATGTGTGGATCAGAAATTAATGTTACATAATGGGGGGGGTCATATCTCCAGAGAGTTGACTGGTTTTATTTGTTAATTTGTATTAACTCTTTATGGGGTATCTAATGCCAAAATTTGGTTCATTTGTAAATTTTTGATTCTAACCATAATTATCTTTTCAATATTCCATTGCTTTTTTCAATTGGACTAAATTTATTTGTCTTGAATCCTTTATTTATGCTATTATGATATCTACTATTTCTATCTGTTACAAATAATTTGCACACAGTTGAATGTACCAAGTATTTCTATCTAATACAAATAATTTGCAAACAGATGTATGGTTTCAAGTGTTCCTAACACAAATAATTTGTACACAATTGAATGTTCAATTATTTTTATCTTATACAAAAAAGATTTGCACAGTTAAATGTTTTAAGTATTTTTAATAAAAATGATTTTCACACCAGATAATGCTTTCAAGTATTCCTATCTAATACAAATAATCTTAATGCAGTTGCATGGTTTCAAGTATTCTTATCTAATACAAATAATTTGTACTTAGTTGAATATTTCAGGTATTTCTGATACAAATAATCTACATACAAAAAAATGGTATCAAGTATTCCTATCTAATCCAAAAAATTTGCAAAGATTTGAATGGTTAGGAGGATTCCTATCAAATGCAATTTGCTCACAATTGAATATTTTCAAGTATTCCTATCTAATACAATTTTCATAGAGACAAATGTTTCAAGTATTTTTATCTAATACAAATAACTCTAAAACAGTTGTATGGTTTCAAGCATTCCTATCTTATACAAATAATTTGCATACTGTTAAATGTTTCAAGTGCACCACCACAGCATTACAAAAATGGTTCTAAAAGGTCTATGACCTTAAGTTTCATTTTGACCTCTGTTGTAACCTTGCCATGAGAAGCACTGACAAACACACAAAACACTGTCTGTTGGTTCATTTGTTATGAAGTTTATTTGCTACAATCCTTTCCTGGTGGTTGTTGTATAGTCATATGTTACAACTATACACATATACATGCATAATACAAATTGACGCAATGAATAATGACGAGCGACTCTTCTTTAAAAAATATACCTCTCACTTTATTTGTAAGGTTGCGAAAAGGTTACTCAAGGTTCTACTGTCAGAGGGGGTTGGAGACTGAACAGAACTGCAATATATTGACTCCCACTCTTATGGCCATCAGCGTTGCGTCTTTCTCGTTCTGCTGGGTTGCTCAACCGGAGGCCTGGGGGCCCAGCCTCTCAGGGGCATCTTCTCACCAACTGGTCTGGTCTCCAAAACTCAATCGGGGGTCCCAACGGCCCCTTCTGTGGGTGGTGGCTTTCTCTACCACATCTTGTCTCTAACTCCTCTGATCTCCAACTCACTGACTTCCTGTCTTCACCGAGTTACATAATAGTTCAATCGCCCACTCAATCTTTGGAATGGCATGTTTGATCGTCATCAAGTGGAAATAACTGTCATGCAGTTCACAGGTCACTCTCTTTCGGTGCATCAGTCTATGAGTGTACCATGGGATTTTTACCTTGTTCCATTTTTTCAGCCAAGCCCACCTATGCGATTTCCTCTCATAACTGCCATCGGAATGTGTCACTTCCTTCCAGTGCATCACCTTGGAATGTCATGTTTGGCCGAGTCGAAGGTCAATATACAACAGTGGTCACCAACAAGAGAGAAACAGTATGAATGGAGTAAACTAATTTAGATAGTGAGAAATAAACCATTGCAGGATGATGAAGGCAGATACAAACCTTGATATTATCTTCCTTGTTTGCTGCTTTAGTTCTCCAGGTACTCAGGTTGCTTCTTAAGGACTGCCTGGCTCAGCATGCTGGTGTCAGATGGCCCCTACGCAGAGCTCACCCAAACAATTTTTGGCCTCTCTTCACATCTCCATGGCTGATCTCCAATTAACTTTCTTTTCCTGTTTTCTATCTCACAGCACCTTTAACAGCCTTTCTATTTGAGTTTCTTCGAGCCAATTACTTTCCTATTTGTTTATCTTATCACCATACCACTCTCTCTCTCTCTCTCACTCTCACTGCCTCAAATCTCTTTCTTATATATGTCCCACCTTTTCCATTGTCTTCTGGTTGACCTCTAAATCAAGCTAGGAAACAACATACTACTCAAACAATCACCCAGAGTCCTTAATTATATTACTCAAGTATTTCTATTTAATACAAAAAATTTGCACACACTTAAATGTTTGAAGTATTTCTAATACAAATAATTTACACACAAGGTAATGGTATCAAGTATTCCTATCAGGTACAAATAATATGCACACATTGGTATGTTTAGAAGGATTTCTATCAGATACAAATAACTTGTACACATCTGAATAATTTCAAGTATTCCTATTAAATATGAATAATTTGCATACAGTCGATTGTTTTGAGTATTCCTCTTCAATGCCAATAATTTTAACACAGTTGTATGATTTCAAGTATTTCTGTCTAAAACAAACAATGTTTCAAGTATTTCTATCAAATATGAATAATTTTAACACAGTTGGATGGTTCCAAGTATTCCTATCTAATATACATAATTAGCATACAGACGAATGTTTCAAGTATTCCTATCTAATATGAATAACTTTAACACAGTTGGATGGTTTCGACTATTCCAATATGATATGAATTATTTGAACACAGTTATATGGTTTCAAGTATTCCTATGTAATATCAATAATTCATACACAATTATATGGTTTAAAGTAACAATTTGAATTTAATAATAATAATCTGTTTGCATACAGTTATATGGTTTCAAGTATTCCTATATTTTCCAAGTAATCATATTGTTTTTGGTTTGGTTTTATGGCGTATCAACCATTGGAGGTTATTTTATGCCAAATCTGGTTTATTCATATGTATTAAATATGTATGATTTGTAAACATTACAATGAATCATTAACAATTAAATAGATTAAATTAAAGCCCATTGTTTATACAATTAAGTGATCAAACAGTTTGATTTCAAACAATTCAATTTAGCACAGTTTTAATATTGAAACAATTCTCTTTGATCCATAGATAGGACTCTATCAAATACTGCCACTCTAGGCCAGGGTAGAGTGATGGCAATGAAGGGGTACTCCATATTCCCCAAAGCTTCAGGGCTGGAGTTTCACCATCAGATTGTTTAATATCATATCCAGGACATTCGTCAAGGAGCAGTCTTATCCCTAAGCAGAGATACAGTTGGTGTATTCTTGAGTCAACTGGGTTGTTATACTGTTTCTAGTTACAAATAATAATCCTTTGTCAACAATTGTAGCTTCAAGTGACTATTTTTAACACAAATAATTAGTCCACAATGACATGGTTTTAAAAATTTATATACAATAAAAATCATTTTGAAACATCTATTTGACTCATAGAGAGGACCTGAACTTGGACTACTACTCCAAGTCAGAGTTGATTTGGAACCAATAAGAATGAATGGGTACTCCACAATCCCCAGTGCTCCAGAACTGGAGTCTTACAACCAGATGAAGTCATACCAAGAACACACTTTTTAGGAGAGGGGATCTTATTCCTCTGCAGAGAATACAGTCATGGTCAACCATGGTGAATGACCAACCAAATATAAATCTGCTTTGTGGTAGATGGTGTAAAAACAAAGTATGCTGCATAAGGTTCACAACATCATTATCACCCTCATTTATTTCTGCTAACTTGAAAAGCTGGAAGTCACTTTTTATTCATGCATATTTTGATGCTTTGTTTTGTTTTGATTTCATTGTTTAATGGTATATAAGAATTCATGGATTATTCAATGCCAAAAACACCCTAGTAAAAGAAGAGAAGTGCTATTATTTAATCCATAGCTGAAGGAGTATATCTTTTTCAAGGGGGAGTTTGAAAGTGAATGTAATCGCACAGCTGGAATTCAAATTTGCTTACCATGATTTAGCCATTACAACACAAGGACTTATCTGCTTTGTATTTGGATTTTTGTCATTTTTCATGTTCTTCAATGCCTGAGCTTCTGACATTCTAACTTTAGCTGATCCCAAACTTCCTCTCTGCTCTGAGACTTTGTTCTTTTACATAACACACTCATCTTCAACTATTTTTGTAATCAAATTTTCTGCCAATTACAACTATTGTATAGATTGGCATATCATGCAGATGTTTACCCTAATATTCAGGGGTTGCACCATACATGACACAAACTTTGTGTGTGTAAATAGTTGGCTAAGGCTAGGTATAGGCCTAGGCCAACTGGTATGCCTACACTTTCTAGCAGTCTAAGTCAACAAATAATCCTATTTCCAGTAAAAGAGATAATGTTATTACAAATATTGTTTTAGTTGCAGTATTCCATAAAATGATAGGTTATTTCTTTTTCTTATCACCCACTTTTAAAATTACTAATTGTTTCAAAATGCTATCAGCATAAAGCAACCATCCCTTATGTTTATTCCAATATCTCAATTGTCATATGTTGTAAAAGAAAATATTGTGTGTTAGTTTCATTAAGTTGTTAAGTAAATTTGGCGACCGTAGTGGAGGGCGACCAGAAGGCTCCTTTTTCGATAGCTACTACACTGAGGTGTTGGGGAGGACGCTACTCCTTTCTCTGGATTCCTCCACATTACCCTTGATATGTACCTTATATTGCTGAGTGTTAAGCAATGAGGTATCAAGTACCATTTTTAAAGTCTTTGGTATGACGCGACCTGGGATTGAACCCAGATCTCCAGGACCATTGGCGAACACTCTCCCTACTGGACTAATGAGCCGGTTGCAGTTTCATTAAAATCACTCAAAAAATTATGGAGAATCAAAGTTCAAGAAAAAAATATATATAAGCCTTAGCATAGCCTACTGAAAATGGAACTTGCATGATATACAATATATACGATGAAAATAGAACTCATTTGATACATGGAATATATGATGAAATCATCTTCTAGAAATCATTTAGAAGAGTTGCATGATATGCAAGACTGGATTATATTCAAATATATATAGTAATGGAATAAACAAGATAAATAATGTCTTTACTGACAAAGAAAGCCAGTTGTTAAATGATATGACCCAGTTAAAATGGATTTTTTCATTGAATATTTCATATATCTAGGTGTAGTAATATCCTGCAGAAAATATCATGGATGCAGATTATGCTGATGATCTAGCACTTCTCATAAATATACCTGTGCAAGCTGAATCCCTGCTGCATAGTGTGGAACATGCAGCCAGAAGCATTGGCCTCTACATAAACTCATATAAAATAGAGTCATGTGTTTTAAACAAAATGGTGCTTTCTTCACATTAAATTACAAGCAAATGAAATTAGTAGGCCAGTTCACATACCTTGGTAGCAATATCTCATCTACCACCAGTATTTCCAACATATGCATAGGAAAGGCATGGCCTGTTATCAACCATATAGAAATCTGATCCCTTCTAATAGGATAAAATTGGAATTCTTACAACCACTAGCCATGTCAGTACTATTGAACGGCTGCACCACTTGAACTTTAACAAAAAACTATGAGAAAAAGCTCAAGGGAGACTACATAAAGATGCTATGAGTTGTTTTGAACAAATCTGGAAGCAACATCCCACAAATCTTGTTGACATAGGAGGTTAACCATATAAAGTCTATGATTAATAGAAGATCAAATCTAACTTAGTTTTTCTTTTTACACTGATCATCTAATGTCATTTGTGTTATTGCTTTTACACATACTGGTTGAGTAACAAAACAATGGAAAGTGAGTTCACGACTTCCCAAGAGCTTATTCTTTATTTCATATTCATACTATTTGCACACATCTGAATGATTGTGATAAGAAGCAAATAAGATTAAAATAAAAAAATACGAATAAAAAACTGATAATTCTTCTAATACTAATTTTTACCTCATCTCCTTGAACTATTTTTAATAAAGGAATTTACATACACTCAGAATAGAACTATGCTATGTAAACACTGTATTCAAACCTGCTGAACTCTATTTAAAAATTGACCTCATGTTGATTCCTATTCTTGGCAGAATGGTGGATGAGAGGGTCATTTTGAAAAGTTCTAAGCTTCACCTAGAAAGAACAGCATAACCAAACATTTTTATTATGGCAACAAACTACTACTTCTTATTAAGTTAAAAAAACAGTGGACCATAGAGTGAAAATCGCAGAAAGTGAAAAAAAGAGACAAATACTTAGACCTTGCTAGAGAACTAAAAAACCTGTGTAACATGAGAGTGATGGTGATACCAATAGTAATCAGTCACCAAAATAATGCAAAGAGGCCTGGAACAATTAAAGAATCAGAGGAAGAATTGAGACTAATCAGTCTACAGTATTGTTGAGATTGGCCAGAATACTGAGAAGAATCAAGGAGATTTGTAGTCACTCAGACTTGAGTGAAGAACCATCTGCTAATACTGGAGTGAAAAATGTGCAAAGAGTATAATGATAATAGTTGGTGCACTTGGAAGTATCCCTAAAGTCTTGGAAAAAAAGACTAAGGAATTAGAAATTAGTGGAAAAATCAAGGTCATTCAGACCATTGTTCTGTTAAGACTGGCGAAAATGCTCACAAGAGTTCAGAAGACCTGAGATGACTTGTTGTCACTCAGACTCCAGTGAAAGATCACTTGCTAACACTAGTGTGAAAAGTTCACAAGGAGTAAGTTAATTATAATTAGAGGAACTGGAAAGCAGTGGAAGGATCAAGACCATACAGACCACAGATTGATTGGCTAGAATACTCAGAAGACTTTTCAAGACCCGAGAAGACTTGTTGTTACACAGACTCTATTGAAAGACGATCAACAGTTAATGCCAGTGTGAAAAACACCCAAGGAGTGATAGTAATAATAATAATAAACAGGATTCAGTCCTGGAGAATGAGAGACACAAAATTCTTTGAGATTTTGAGATTCAAACAGATTACCTCATCCCGGCCAGAAGACCTGACATAGAAATAGAGTGGACTTTGCCATTCTGGTGGGTCACAGAGTAAAAGTCAAAGAAAATGAAAAGATAGACAAGTACTTAGTATTTTTATCCCGGAAGAAGAGACAACAACTCACGCATGAAAATATATTCTGCTTCTTTTCTTGCTTTTCTTTATTACCCAAAATGTACGTAAGAGTGAGTCAGAGATGGTTGAAATGCACACACAGGGGTTACAGTGCAAATTTTCAGTAAAATCTTTCTGCTTCATTCTCCTTCTGCGAGACTGGTATTGAGTCAATTCCAAACATCTTATCATAACAGCTTCTATATGTTTTTTTGCCTTCAGAGCTTTCAACTTTAGTGAACCTGTTTATTCACACTCCTCTGCTTTGGGCATCCAGCATTATTTCAAGGTATTTCATCATCTTAGATTCTCCTCACTTTTGTGAGATTTGTATAGCTTAAACTTTTCTCTACCTCTTAATCCTGGGCCCTCTGGTAAAAGGTCAGTGCCCAGAGCTGCATGATGTTTAGCGACTCTCTTGCCAGCTTCTTCGTTCTCACCACAGGTTGAAAATCTTCAGTGGTTATATAATTTTCCAGTTGCCCACACAATCCTTGTGGTCACATTTCCTTCCAGCATGCCACCCATGCAATTCATATGGCATTTCTGCCATGTTTTGTTTACCTTAAGACACAGGTACATATCCTGTTTGCTATCCACATGACTTATGTAGACTTGCCAGAGAACTGAAAGAGCTGTAGAACATAAGGGTGATGGTGGTGCCCATTGTAATTGGTGCACTAGAAACAATCTCCAAAGACTGGTAAGGGGAATGAAGAGTTGGAAATTGGAGGACAAGCTGAGATCATTCAAACAACTGCATTGATTAGGACAGCCATAATACTAAGAAGAGTCTTGGAGACTTAAAGAGATTTGCTGTCGCTTAAACTCCAGTGAAAGACCATAAGCTTTGGCTGGTGTGAAAAGTTAGCAAGGAGTAAAATAATAATATATGGAAGTGCAGTATTCATAGTTTTAAAATCCTGCAAGATATAGTTTAACAAAATTGGATAAATTTTTCCATCATTTTTCATTGCAGTTTTAAATTACTGAATTTGGTTTTACTGCAGATATGATCTGGTTACAACAAGGCATAATATGACAATGGAAAAAAAAAACAAAAAATTGTGGTGCTCTCTTCTGTTTATGTGCCCTTGCCATGAGCTTATTTTGCTTCCTGCTTAATCTAGCCCTGCATATCTGTAGCCTCGTGTCAGAATTAGCTAATGTTAAAGTCATTACTACTGTAGTAAATTTAATCATTTCTTGGTGGCCTTATATTGTGACCCGAGCCTAGTAAATAGCTACTTTAGTACACCATGCTCACTTTATATTTCTGTCTTTATCTGAAGGCATTCAAGGTTATCAAATTAAAAATTTCATTAAATTGAAAGATTCCCATAAGGAAAAAGCCAGCCATAAAATTCACTTCAACAATTACAGGAATTTTTAAGGGTTTCATTTACTCTGTGGGATAAGTTGATAAGAAAAAATAACTTCAATTTGTAAAAACTTCAACCATTACAAAATAATTGTGTCTAAAGAAAAAAAAACAAAAAACATAAAATTCAATAAATTTATACATTAACATCTTCACACTAAATCTGGTATTTTTAATCATTCAAATTCTCAATACAATGAAGATAACTATGAAATACTAATTACAATCCTAATACAATATACTTAAAATGCTCTTACAGAATAAAACAATTTCCAGTCCAATCTGAATTACAATGCTATTATGGACTCAGTGTTTGCACTGAATGTCATTTTTAAATCCCTTGAAATTTCAGTATAAAGAAAATAGTTATAAAACGCTAACTTGAATCATTTACTCCGCTACAAATAGAAGCATCAATATTATCATGGACCACTGTTGCAATGGCACCCTAATGATTTGGTTGGAATTTATGGCAGATCAACCACTGTTGGTTATTCAATCCCAAATCCTGTTTTAACATATTGTCATGAGGCCTCCCATTAAGAGAGGAGTAATAAGGAATTTCTACTATCCTCGTGTTTGAATTGGCAAGCCATCAGAGAATGACCGTTAAGACATGATAGTAATGTGGGTCAAGCTATCTGTACTCAGTAACCTGACGTGGGGTGACATACACTAGCCCTGACGGATCGCCAGACCAGGGAGAAGAGAGAAGCCAAATGATTGGCTGGAGCCCTAGGGCGGAAGTGGGGACTCCTTCCCATCAGCGGAAATAGATAATAAGAAAATCAGTCTTGTGGACAGAGCTCATCGGGAACAGATGGGGCGCAGCTAAAGCCAAGGCTCCAGGTAATGAAAGACAAAAAATAGCTCGGACAAGGAGCCACAGGAAATATTCTCCACAGGAATCCATCGAAATAAGATAAATAAACTTTGAGACTGTTTCTCCCTATACACAATTATACATATTCTCTCTCTCTCAAGTTGAAGAAAGACTAATGACGAAAGAAAAGAAAAAAAGAAAGACATTTGTGTTCATGCACATTTATAATATATTTCACACGTTGAAAATGTGTAGTAAAAAGATTGATGTATTTTAATGTTCCCACGTGCTCGAGTCGTTATTTGTATCGTCTGCTACGAATTTGTTATCTCATGTTTCTTTTCCAGCTTCATGACGCCTTATGTTATGCTTGCTTAAAATTGTCCTATTTATTTGTTTAAAATATCACACGGGAAACCGGAGTTGCCGACTACTATAATTAATATCATTACGTATAAACCTAGAGGTCCATATCTTCCATTGTTCTAGGGGAGGAAGACTAGTGGCCTTGGTGGGTGTGTGTATAGTGTGAAATTTGGAAACCCCTTGCCAGCGGCGGTCAGTCTAGCCATAAATTAATCCCCCACATAATATGCCAGTTCCTATATGCCTGAGGAAAAACTCTGAACGAGGACTTATTCTACAAGGGATCAAATGCCAGTCTGCCCCGTCTTCACACATGTGAAAATAAAGTCCCGTTTTGGGATTTTAGTAAATTTGCCGTCACAATATATATTAAATATGTAATTCACAAACTCATTTCATAGATACATTTTTAAATGAGACCAAGCTCATTATTTGTACACAGTTGAATGATTTCAAGTATTTCTACCTCAAACAAATATTTCTATTTACTTTTAATGATTTGTTTGCATGCAGTTAAATGGTTTCAAGTATTGCTATATGACAGTAACAATTATGAAGAGGTACTTCGTATTTCTCAAAGCTGGAGGGCTGGAACCTCAACATCAACTTCTCAAGGACACTTGCTGGAGAGGGCTTATTTCTCTGCAGAGATGCAGTCAGTGTATTCTACAGCCCCAGCCAACTGGGTAGGAATGTAATGGGCTCATGGGTAGTCTCATAATCTTTATAATAGTTTCAGCCTTCCTGCCTAAAAACAAAGAACCAAATTCCAAAATAAACAGAGATAAGCCTGTCTTTGTGTCTGTTTAGTTATCTGTGTGGTGATTTTTTTTCATAAATCATTTTTATCTGAATGAAAATAATTTATATGCTGATTTTCTCAGCAAGTTGCCCTTCTCTCACTAGAAAGATTAGTGAAACTCAGTCTTTTTAGCAATATTTGCTTCATTTATTGAACTATTTCAAGTTAAGCTCCTGTTATTAAACTTCTCTGACTGGTTTATTGTCAGCCAAGGTGACAAGCTTTTTGTCTCAACTCTTTTACCAATGCCTATCACCTGGACAGTGGCAAATGTATTGCTGGCATTAGGTCTGACTACAAATTATTTTATTATCAACCACAAAAAATAAAGGCATGTATGCAAAGTAAAATAGTCATAGCGATAAAAATAAAAACGTTTATATTTTACCATCTAGAATTTTTCTTGTGATGTGCGCAAAAAAAAAAAAAAAATTCTTCTGAAGTGTTGATTTTTACTGGGTGCCTCATACCTTTGAACTTTTGTCACTCCTTAGTGAAGCTCAGCAAATAGAAGAATGCTTGTGTTGGTATAATGGTAACTGAGCTAGACAAGGAGACCATTGATTCTGAGTTCGATCCTCACTGGGTGACTTATATTTTTTGTTTTGTGCCACAATAGATAAGGCTGAGGAATAGGCAGTAAGAAACACTATTTACAGTTGCACCTTTTTCAAGGAAATCAATATTGATGATACTTTTTATGTTTCAAAAGACTGTCAGCTGAACCTTCTGTACTGAGAGATATAAAAGGGACTTGTTTTTTAATCAGAAAGTCAGTGTTTCCACTCTATAGATTGTTTTTTCAACTCAGGATAATAGAGGCAACCCCATGTTTAGGCCATTTCGAAACATTTTTATGACTAAACATGCTTCTTCGAACACATCACAGATTCTTTTGTAAATTTCACATGGTTTGCACTTGACAGCAACAAAAAAATATGATGACAGACCTCTGTTCAAGCCCGGAGTTCTGTTTGATTTGCTGCCATTTTGAATAGCCTCAAAAGAAATATTTTTGCTATAAATGAATTCAAGATAATGCAGAGTTTACATTTATGGAAAGAAATCAGAAATAAAAAAAATGATTTTGCTTTTTCAAAAAAATTCACCTTATTTATTGAATGACCCTTGTATAGTATCTTGTTTATATTTTTCTTAAGTAAGTAAAAACAAAATACCTCAGTTTACACAATCAATCGATATTTAATTTTAACTCTACTTTTCTTTGTTAGAAATGTTGAATTAGATATGATTCACATTTATAAAGGTCAATATTTTGTTTAAGACATTTTGCTTTCAGAACCTTCAATCCTTTGTGTTCGAGGATCTATTCAGCTTAAAATAACATATTTACAAAGATCAATATTATTTATTCTAAGACATCACAGATGAAGTTACTTGAATGAAAAACACTGACATCAGATGTTACCCAGAACTTCTTGGAATTAGAGCAGGATGAATGATTTCAACTATCTCCTAGTATCCACCATTTTCTTCAAAGTTCCATATTTGTTGGTGAATGAGATTTTATGATTTCTTTAAAAGCCCTGGAAATATCAGCTAGATAATATATATATATATATATATATATATATATAAAGTAGAGGTCAACAGATAACTAACCAGATAGGATAGACTCTTATAATTAGTACTAAGCTTGAGTCAATTGTACTATAATAGTAAATGTAAATTAACAGGAGGGTATTACATGACATCAATTATGGGAGCTAAATATACAATGTTGAGGTAAGTTGATATTTACCCAGATGACATCCCAGTTGACAGAGGCTGTAGAATACACCGACTGCATCTCTGCAGAGGGGTAAGACTCCCCAACGAGTGTCCAAGATATGACACTTGATAATCCAATGGTTTGGTTTGTTGGGTTTTATGGCATATCAACCTTTTATGGATTATTTCATGCCAAATCTGGGTTATTTCATGCCACAATCTGATGGAGAAGCTGGAGTAATGCTAAAGCTTTGTGGAGTGTGAAGTACTCCTTCATTGCCACTGCTCCCAGGTCCAGATTGGGAGAACCTGGTAGGGTCCTATCTATGAATCAAATAGAACTGTTTGACATTAAAACTCTGTGCAAACAAATGACTTATGCAAAATTGAATAGCTTGAAATAGAACTATCTGATCATTTAACTGTGACTAAACAAATGATGGATGTTTAATTGAATTGTTACTGATACATTGCAATACTTGGAACAATTTAACTTTGTTTACTTATGTTTGCAAATCATATATATCTAATATGTACGTAAAAACTGGATTGGCATTGAATAACCTACAATGGTTGATATGCCATTAAACTAACCCAGATGTCATAAATTATCTTTACTTGTACTTAACCTAACATCATAATACTATAATTTTAAAGTAGATAAGAAGACCTTTCATGCCATAAAACAAATACATTACATCTGGGTATCTATGTCCACCCCTTTATCGTTGTTTCAGTCTCATTTTTTTTTTTGTTTAATGGCATATTAACCTTTGTGGATTATTTTGTATCAAAAGCTTGCACAAGAATAGTGGTATGATCTAACCCATAACTGGAGAGATAAGGAAGTTCATACCTTTTCTAAGGGTATTAGTCTGAAAGTGAATGTAATATTTTGACTGGTGTTTGACTTCGCTTACTACAAGTAGTCCAGAATGTTAGTCTATATATTATAGGGACTCCCCCATTTATCGTTGTCTCTTTCATTTTGGTGATTGTGTTTAAGACTACATAAAGCGTTGAAATTACACATTCTGGTTCTCAAGGTTGTCAGGCATTTTCATTTTGAATACTGAGGGAACTTTATTTTCCAAAACTATTCAACTCAATCTGACCAATTGAAGCCCAATAAATATCTACAAATGGTTGCTAAAGTGTCCTCAGCCAAACCAAAATGAGAAAGGCTTCTTTATTTTCAGTTTTTTATTGAATTTTTTTTTCAAATTTTTTTTTTATTGAATTTGATTTTTTTTTTTAATCTAAAAGAAAAAAAAATTAGTGAATTATTTTCCTTTTATTGAAAATTTCAAAAATTATTTTTTTCAAAAGATTAAAGAAACTCAGGAAATGATATACCAAGTTCTAAATATGTGGAATGATATGTATAGGGTTGTAGGTCATTCTTTTTTAGTTAAGACAGACTTTTCAGTACCTCCGAGAAGATTTGAAGAATACTTAATTCCTGAATGAGACAAATTAATCCTTAATCCTATTTCTTGATTGGTAAGGAATTTCTCCTCTCAACTGATGCTGTCTCCATAAATTTTGACAGCATTAATAATTTTTATCAAGCTATTGTCCATATAACACTTCAGCTGTGTATTATGTTCTGTTTTGCATTTTTAACACCGATGATACAATCATTAAAAATTCTGTCAAACCATACTACCAAAAAAGAGAGGGTAAACTATGGACATACACGTATGCAAACAATACTAAAGTTCAGATAGACTACGTCCTTATAAACAAGAAATGGAAAAATAGTGCATTGAATTGCGAGGCATACTCCTCTTTTGAAGGCGTGTCCACCGATCACCGAATAGTCACGGCGAAAATACGATTAAGCCTACGAAAAAACGCCAAACGAACAGCGACCACCCAACACTATGACTGGGCCCTATTAAACAACAAAGATATAAGAGATAAATACGTATTAGAATTAAGAAACAGATTCGAAACACTACAAGAAAAGACTGAAAAAAGTACACCAAACGACGAATATGAAAATTTCGTCAATGCACACCTCGAGGCAGCAGCAAAATACAGATAGATAGGATTAGAGACTCGGTGGAAGATAGACAATCTAGAATAGCCAGGCAAACAATAAACGAAGTGAGCAGAAGAAAGAACACAGCCAAAGCAAAACTTAAAGCAGCAAACCAACAAGAAAGAATAAAACTGTGGAAACAGCACTTCGAAAACTTACTTGGAAACCCACCAAAAATAACGCATGAACCAATCAGCAGAATAATTAGCAAACAATTAGACATTAAACTAGGACCGTTCACACAAGAAGAACTTGACTCGGTTCTCAGAAAAATTAAAAATAGGAAAGCTGCAGGGCTGGACGAAATTCCCCCGGAAGTATGGAAGACCAGACAATTCGACGACATACTGCTCCGACACTGCAACATAGTATACAATCAAAATCCGATAGATAGATGGATGAAGGGATGCATACTCCCCATCCCTAAAAAGGGAGACCTCGGATTAGCCAAAAACTACCAAGGCATAACACTTACATCCATAGCTGCCAAAATCTACAATGCCCTACTACGAAACCGAATAGAACCCAAAATCGACAACATACTTAGAAAAAAAACAAAATGGCTTCCAAAGAAATAGATCCACGACCTCACAAATATAAACCATCCGTAGAATCCTTGAAGGTGTACGGGCAAAGAACCTACAAGCGACATAATTATTTGTCGACTTTACCAAGGCTTTCGACTCCATTCACAGAGGAAAGATGGAACAAATCCTACTAGCGTACGGCATACCTAAAGAAACCGCAGCGGCAATAACGATTCTCTATAGAAACACTAAAGTAAAAGTACGATCACCGGATGGAGACACAGAATACTTTGACATTGTAGCAGGAGTACTACAAGGGGACACGCTGGCCCCGTACCTCTTTATCATTTTTCTAGGCTACGTACTTAGAACATCGATTGACAAAATCAAAGAGAATGGCTTTGAACTGACGAAGAAAAGAAGCAGAAGATACCCCGCAACAACAATTACCGACGCCGACTACGCCAATGACATAGCGATACTGGCAAATACACCTGACCAAGCCGAAACACTACTGCATAGTTTGGAACGAGCAGCAGCAAGCATAGGCCTCTATGTTAATGCACACAAAACGGAATATATGTGCTATAACCAAACGGGGGACATCTCCACTCTAGAAGGAACCCCACTTAAACTGGTAGACAAATTCACGTACCTAGGAAGCAGCGTCGAATCAACCGAAAAGGACATCGAAACGAGGCTAACGAAAGCATGGACAGCTATCAATAGGCTATCGATTATCTGGAAGTCAGACCTGACCGATAAAATGAAACGCAGTTTCTTCCAGGCAGCGGTCACATCGATACTGCTATATGGATGCACTACATGGACGCTAACAAAACGGCTGGAGAAGAAACTAGATGGCAATTACACAAGAATGCTACGTGCAATCCTGAACAAGTCCTGGCAACAACACCCCACAAGACACCAACTGTACGGCCACCTGCCCCCTATCACGAAAACTATTCAAGTTAGACGAACCAGACATGCAGGACACTGCTGGAGAAGCAGAGATGAACTCATAAGAGATGTACTCTTATGGATCCCCACACATGGCCGCGCAAAAGCAGGGCGACCAGCTCGAACGTACATTCAGCAGCTATGTGAGGATACAGGATGCTGTCCTGAAGACCTACCTAGGGCAATGAACGATAGGGAGGAGTGGCGAGGGATATCCGTGCTACCAGCATGATATGATGATGATGATGAAGTATATGGCTCATTTGGTAAATCATAGCTTTTGTTTTAATGAACATTTTTGTAGCTTTATTACACAGTGACACTTATATGAGAATAACTCATTTTATATTATCAAAGTCTTTAACTTCATTTCCTTTTATTAATAAAAGAAAAAATTATAATTATCCAAAACTATTCAATTTGAATGTTTGGGTGAAAAATTTAAATAAATTAAATGTGCTGCAAGTTTTACCTCCTCAGTAAACAGAGAATTTTATTGAGAGGAAAAACTTTGTATTTTACAATTCCCAGAAATTGCTATAAAAAAACAAAAGTTAGTATGAAGTGCAGATATCAAAATAAATATCTATTTTGCCATTTCACTCCACGCTAATTGACAAATTAACAAATTTTTCTAACATTCCTTTAAATTTGATTGGTTGTTTGTCAGTCAGGTTTTAATTTATTTATTCATACCTTTTTAAAATAAAATGAGAAAAATCTCCACCCACATGTCATATTCTGTCTGATGATTGTGTTTTTCTTAACATGAAACTGGTGCACATTTTTTTTAATTTAAGCATATATATATATATATATATATTTTTTTTTTTTTTCATCTGGCTTGTGCTAAATTGTTCACATGCTGATGACATATCTGTTGTTGATCACTTTTTTGACAATTGGAATCCAAAGCACTGCAAACACCAATGGAACAAGTGTATGAACTACAAGGGTGGGGAGGCAAGGCTATGTTGAAAAATAGACATTATTTGGTCCCATTCCATGAGAGTATCTTGGTTAGCCTTTGAATTTTTCAACCAACCCTCAAATATATATATATATATATATATATATATATATATATATATATATATATATACACACACATACATATATATATATATACATGTGCATGTATTCTCAGATATTCACTGTATTTTTCTGAAACAACTTTCAATTAAAAACCGTTTTCATTCAGGAATATACCAAGAGCTTAATTTCCATAAATTTCAAGATTCTATAACAGTTACTGAGAAGCCTCAGAACCACAAATCCACCCCCACAGTTTTAAGGCAGTTAAATAACTGATTACACAATTTTATAGGCAATAGTGAGGTAAAAATGGAGATTTCTGGTCAGTAATTCCAACTGCCTGTACACCAAAGTAATTGCACAAATACTAGCAGCTTGAATTCTAAGGTTTAATAAGAACAGCATTTAATTTGTTATCTCATTTTTACCAGTAGTATATATATATATATATATATATATATATATATATATATATATACACCCATGTGTGAGAGTGTAATTATATGTATATTTCCAATCTAGTTGAGATTTAAATCTATATGCAATTTTGAAATAATAAGTTAAAATAATTCTACAGAATATAATTGTAAGTAATCAATACATAACTAACTTTTAAATGCTTACGGATTTTTAAAATACAATAATTTTTGAAATTTCAATTATCTTATATATATGTATAAAAAGGTCAACAGAAATCTAAAAAATAGTGTACTTTAAAAATCAGTAAGTATTGACTACTTACAAGAATATTCAGTAGAATTATTTGAAATTTCAATTGTCTTATATATATGTATAAAAAGGTCAACAGAAATCTAAAAAATAGTGTACTTTAAAAATCAGTAAGTATTGACTACTTACAAGAATATTCAGTAGAATTGTTTAACCTTCTATATTTCAAAAATGCATATAGACTTTTATCATATATATACCAACTTAAAAAAAAACCCCAAGTTGATCGGTAAATATTTTAGAATTTTAGGTATTACACTACCTATGGTTTGGCTTTCAAACAAATATTTGGAAGTATTTTAACTAGCTTCAATTACTGAAATATATATATATATATATGTGTGTGTGTGTGTAAAAACTTTTGGGTTTTTTTGGTCCAAAGAAAAAAATTAAGTATTTCAGGATGCATAGGTTCACAAAGAGATTTATATCCTTTTAAATAGTATTTATTTAGTTCATATGCAGCATTTTCAGCCTTTGGCTTTCATCAGAGAATTTTTAACATTTTTTTCTGCTGTGGTGTTTGGTTTATATAGATGTTTGTTTATTTAGATTTTATGGCATATCAACCTTTGTTGGTTATTTAATGCCAAATCCATTTTTATACAAATAAACCATTCTATTTCAAACAATTCAGTTGAGTATAAGTACACAGTTTAATTGTCAAAAACATTTATATTTCAAGCTATTCACTTTAGTCAAACTGTTTTAATTCAAAAAATTTAGTTTAGTCTAAGAATAAATTTTGTTTACACACAGTTAAATATAAAAACAATTCTATTTCAAAGAATTCAGTTTAGCATAAATACCCAGTTTAAATGAGAAAAACAGTAAACTCTCGAAACCATGGTTTAGTTTGATTTGACCATAGATAGGACCCTGTCAGATGATATCACTCCAGGCCAGAGTGGACCTGGGAGCGATAGCAATGAAGGTTTAGTTGGTTGGGTTTATGGCATATCAACCTTTGTAGGTTATTTAAAGCCAAATCTATTTTTACACAAATAATCAGTTCTATTTCAAACAATTCAGTTTAGCATGAGTACACAGTTTGTCAAAAACATTTCTATTGTAAGCTATTTTGTCAAACAGTTCTTATTTAACCAATTCAGTTTAGTTTAAGTATAGATTTTGTTTACACACAGAAAAATTTCAAAACAGTTCTATTTCAAACAATTCAGTTTAGCATCATAGAGAGGACCCTATCAGGTGCAACCACTCCGGGCCAAAGTGGACCTGGGAGCGATGGCAATGAAGAAGTGCTCCACATTCCCCAAAGCTCCAGCATCACTGGAACCTCACCATCATTGGGGGTGGGGTTTTATACCTCTGCAGAAGTGTTATATAGACTCTTACATATAGATGCACCAGTGTTGGATGACCAGTAAGAACTTTCTTATATCAGTTCTCTGCAGACACTGGATGTAGAGTGGAGGACCTGCTGGAAGTGATAGTGATGGATGGAGAGAGAGTCAGGGAAATTCATGCTGTCAGCGTCACTTGAGGATGATCACATCTCTGGGACAATACAGAGCATGTAAAAGAGTCATCTGACGAGACGGAGAATATACCAATAATATTCTCCGCTGAAATAAATTTATTATGACGGCTTAACCGAGTTTGAGTCTCCATTTAATTGTACTATATATATATATATATATATATATATATATATATATAAAGAAATAAGCTCATTCTACAAAACTTACTCATCACAAACTGATGCAAGGGATAACTTTTTTAATATTTTCATTTTTATTCAGGAATTTTCTGGTAAAGATGGAAATAAACATTGAAATATTAACAATATATTTATCAGATTTTCTTTCCTATTTTTCCAGGGGCTTTTAATTAGTATCCATTGTTAAATCATCTGCTGACAAATCTTTGTAGTTAACATAAAACTTTAAGCAAGATATGTTTATAACATTATTTATATTTAGTTCTATTTTGTATTTTTGTCAGAGATCTATATACATACATTTCCCATATTTAATTGACTGCATTTACATTGATGGAGAGAGACAAAGTAATATCATACATAAATAAATCAATAAATTTGCATACATTTCTATTTTTTATCATTTGTGTGTATGTATATATATATATATATATATATTTCTGATTTATTTCTTTTATTAATTGCAATTGTTCAAATGAATATTATTTACAATCTACTTAATTTTATCTTATTTTGATGACTGATGCCTACTCACAATGTAGGTATATATATATATATATATATATATACACACACACACACACGAGACATTGGCATAATGGTTAGAGTGTTTGCCAATGGCCAAGGAGACCTGGGTTTAATCCCAGGTTGAGTCATACTAAAGACTCAAAAAAGGGTACTTGATGCGTCCTTGCTTAACACTCAGCATTATAAGGTACGGATCAAGGGTAAAGTGGGTCTATCCTGAGAAAAGAGTAGTGCCCTTCCCAACATTTTGGTGTAGTAGCTATCGAAAAGTGAGCCTTCGAGTCACCCTTGACTACAGTCGCCAACTTTACTTTATATACATACACAGTTTTGTGAAGATATATACATGTACATGCATGTTTATTTGTTTGTTATTTAATGACATATCAACCTTCTCGGGTTGTTTAATGTCAAATCCATCCTTTTTTATTTTAGAAGGACAATTGTGGTACTATTCAGCTCAAAGATCAGAGAATAAGGAGGTTCATACCTTTCTTAAGGGTATTTCTCCAAAAGTGAATGTTATAGCTGGAGCTCGAACTCATATACTAAGATTCCGTAGTCTAGTGCTTTAAACATTACACTATGGGACACCTCCCCACATGCGTGTGTGTGTGTATATATATAAATATATATATATGTGTGTGTGTGTGTGTGTGGTGCAATTGGTGAATTGTCATCTAAATTACACAAAAATGAAGTCTAGTGCTTTAAACATTACACTATGGGATACCACCCAACATATGTGTGTGTGTATATATATATATATATATATATATATATATATATATACATATGTGTGTGTGTGTGTGTGTGTGTGTGTGCAATTGGTGAATTGTCATCTAAATTAGATAAAAATGAAAATAACACAGTCATTTCACTTTATCTGATGTGTTTACCAAAATTACATGAAAATATCTTGAAACACTAAAAATTAAATTTATTTTATTTGCAAGGCACCCTTTTTCTTTCTTCTAGGATCATACCAACTTTTGACTTTAGCAAGTTTTGTACAGTTCAGATCTTTCTCTACCTCTCAACCCTGAGACGTTTGGCACAAGGCCCATACCCAAAACCAAATGATTTCTAGTGACTCTTCTGCTGGTCCTTATTTCTCTCTCCCAAAGTAAAAAATCTTCAGTTGTTATATAATTTTCCAGATGCCCATGCAATTGTTGTGGTCGCACTTCCTTCAAGCATGCCACTCTAATTCATATGTTATTTCCACCATGTTTGGTTTACCTTAAGACACAGGTGCATTTACTGTTTTGATACCCACATAACTTACGTAGCCTGTCAAAAGTATCTTCTGTCTGTCAAACATATGGTTTGCATTTCCCTTCATACTAAAACCCTAAGGAAAGGCATGAACTTATATATTCTCCCCCAGCTAAGGATGAACATAAGGGGTGAATAGTTTCTTTATATTTGGTACAGTAATCAGTCTCAAGGAAGGAAATCTCTACATTCAAACCAGCTGTAATCTATTTAAAAATCCAGCTTGTTTCAAATTCATATATATATATATCTGCATGCGTGCTTTGTGTGTGCATACATATATATGTATATATATATACCTGTATAATGCATGTATGTTGTGTAAATCGATATATATATATATATATCAATTTACACAACATACATGCATATACAGGTATATATATATATATATATATATATATATATATATATATATCGATTTACACAACATACATGCATATACAGGTATATATATATGCATACACAAAGCACACATGCTTATACAGATATACATGTTGCATCTGTATTTTCTGATGCCCAGGTGTTTTTTGTTAAGCAATGGAAACAAAATAGATATTTTTCTTTTTTTTCCATATATCATCATCATCATATCGTGCAGGTAGTACGGATATCCCTGACCCTCTCTCGCCACTCCTCCCTATCGTTCATTGCCCTAGGTAGGTCTTCAGGACAACATCCCGTATCCTCACATAGCTGCTGAATGTATGTTCGTGCTGGTCGTTATGCTTTTGCACGGCCATTTGTGGGGTCCATAAGAGTACATCTCTTATGAGTTCGTCCCTGCTTCTCCAGCAGTGTCCTGCATGTCTGGCTCGTCTAACTTGAATAGTTTTCGTGATAGGTGGCAGGTGGCCGTACAGCTGGTGTCTTGTGGGGTGTTGCTGCCAGGACTTGTTTAAGATTGCACGTAGCATTCTTGTGTAATTGCCGTCTAGCTTCTTCTCCAGCCGTTTTGTTAGCGTCCATGTAGTGCAGCCATATAGCAGTATCGATGTGACCGCTGCCTGGAAGAAACTGCGTTTCATTTTATCGGTCAGGTCTGACTTCCAGATAATCAACAACCTATTGATAGCTGTCCATGCTTTCGCTAACCTCGTTTCGATGTCCTTTTCGGTTGATGCGATGCTGCTTCCTAGGTAAGTGAATTTGTCTACTAGTTTAAAAGGGGTTCCTTCCAGTGTGGAGATGTCCCCCATTTTATTATAGCACATATATTCCATTTTGTGTGCATTAACATAGAGACCTATGCTTGCTGCTGCTCGTTCCAAACTATGCAGTAGTGTTTCGGCTTGGTCATGTGTATTTGCCAGTATCGCTGCGTAGTCGGCGTCGGTAATTGTTGTTGCGAGGTAGCTTCTGCTTCTTTACTTCGTCAGTTCGAAGCCATTCTCTTTGATTTTGTCAATTGATGTTCTAAATACGTAGTCTAGACAAATGATAAAGAGGTATGGGGCTAGCGTGTCCCCTTGTAGTACTCCTACTACAATGTCGAAGTATTCTGTGTCTCCATCTGGTGATCGTACTTTTATTTGGTGTTTCTATGGAGAATCGTTATTGCTGCTACGGTTTCTTTAGGTATACCGTACGCTAGTAGGATTTGTTCCATCTTTCCTCTGTGAATGGAATTGAAAGCCTTGGTAAAGTCAACAAAAATTAATGTCACTTGTAGGTTTTTTGCCCGTACACCTTCAAGGATTCTACGGATGGTTAATATTTGTGAGGTCGTGGATCTATTTCTTCGGAAGCCATTTTGTTTTTTTCTAAGTATGTTGTCGATTTCGGGTTCTATGCGGTTTCGCAGTAGGGCATTGTAGATTTTGGCTGCTATGGATGTAAGTGTTATGCCTCGGTAGTTTTTGGCTAATCTGAGGACCCTCTTTTTAGGGAAGAGGAGTATGCATCCCTTCATCCATCTATCGGATTTTGATTGTATACTGCGTTGCAGTGTTGGAGCAGTATGTCATCGAATTGTCTGGTCTTCCATACTTCCGGGGGAATTTCGTCCAGCCCTGCAGCTTTCCTATTTTTTATTTTTCTGAGAACCAAGTAGAGTTCTTCTTGTGTGAATGGTCCTAGTATAATGTCTAATTGTTTGCTAATTATTCTGGTGATTGGTTCATGTGTTATTTTCGGTGGGTTTCCTAGTAAGTTTTCGAAGTGCTGTTTCCACAGTTTTATTCTTTCTTGTTGGTTTACTGCTTTAAGTTTTGCTTTAGCTGTGTTCTTTCTTCAACTCACTTCGTTTATTGTTTGCCAGACTATCCTAGATTGTCTATCTTCCACCGAGTCTCTAATCTTATCTATCTGATTTTGAATGTATTCTGTCTGTTCCTTTATATATACGCCTGCTAATTGATATTGTGCTGTTTTTATTTTTAATGCATTTGTGTTTGTTGGGTTTTTTCGATAGTTTTTGGAGGCTGTTTTCACTAGTGCACGTTTTTCTCTCACCGCTAAAGTTTCCCAAGGGACTCTATATTTAGTTTTGAGTTTTGTTGGAATGCATTTCGCTGCTGCCTCGAGGTGTGCATTGACGAAATTTTCATATTCGTCGTTTGGTGTACTTTTTTGGGTCTTTTCTTGTAGTGTTTCGAATCTGTTTTTTAATTCTAATACGTATTTATCTCTTATATCTCTGTTGTTCAATGCACACACACTCATAAATGAATATATATATATATATATATATATATATATGAAGTTATATATATATATATAAATTAATGTTCATACTCATTTTTCTCTAACTTATCCAACCATATTTCATCATAAGACTTTTTGTTTCAATTTCATCAAAACTAATTGTTTTATTCCAACTTCATGTAATCTACTTTAACAGTCATAGATTTTATCAAAGATTTTACTATTTATTGCAACAATAAAATTGCTTCATCTTGAAGTTTTCTTAAATGATCAGATGTCAGAGAATTAGACTTCTCTTATCAATATATAACAAAAATTCTCAATTTGTTTGTATGTACAGATATACACACACACACACACACACAGACATATATATGAAATTGTACAAATATGAAAATAACACAAAGTATTAGGGTATCTAAATATATAATGTAGTATCTTCTGAATTTTATTTGAATTAAATCACATCAGAGCATCACATATTAATTGCCCAAATGAAGGTTTAATGTAAAAAGCTGAAATGTTTAACATTGGCAAATTTAACTACTAATAAAATCACTATCTTCGCTTTTTTTATATTTTTACATTTTCATATCATCGGGTTTACTTGAATTTTCCCCATATTTATATATCTATCTTTTATATATATATATAATCCAAGAAATGTTTAATATAATCAGCATTTTTGTTGTACTGTTTTGGGTTCCCATAGTTTATTCCAGAAATTTTCAGTTACATTGTGAGAAAAAGTGTCTTTGGATCTCCAGTACCTTTCTAGCATGCTAAATGTTCAATCCATCATCAAATTTTATTTTCTCCTGTCTTTTGTGCTATTGGAATGGTTTCTAAGTGATCCAATTGCAACCTTCTTATTCCTAAGCTTCTTTAGTCCTCAAGCAAGATCCTGTGATCTGCTAGCACAACCATGTCATTCATTATAGTTATTGTCATGGGAAATGAACACAGTACACCCTGTTTATATCATGCAGTCTGTTTGGTTTGGTTTTATGGCATATCAACCATTGTGGGTTATTTAATGCCAAATCCATTTTTATATAAATAAATAGTTTTATTTCAAACAATTCAGTTTAGTATAAGTACACAGTACACATGGCAATAAAAGGGTACTCTGCATTCCCTAAAGCGCCAGCATTACTCTAGCCTCAACATCAGATTATTTATTGTCATATCCAGCACTCTCGTTGGGGGAGTCTTACCCCTCTGCAGAAGTGCAGTTGGTGGATTCAGCAGTCCCAACCCACTGGGCTTCATGCAGTTTGTATTTTACTTTGTACTAATGCTAATAGCAACCAATCTGGGAGAAGGAAAACTCAAAATTCAAACTAGCTGTACTTCATTGAAAACTGACCTTGTGTTGCATCCTGGTTTTGCTTCTGTAAATAATACCACGTCTTTCCTTTCTTTGTTCACAGATATCATTACCCAAGTGTGTTTAGCATAATGGTTATCATTGTAGGATTTGGAATTAGCGATTCAAGTTCAAATCCTGGAAAGATTGTTTACTTTTCACCTTGCACTAATACCCTTGAGAAAGGCATGAATCTATCTGTTATCCCTGCAGCCATGGCTAAATAGTTGAATAGACTGGGTTTTTAAGCTTTAGTTTGGCAACCAGCCTAGCAGAATGAAAACTCTGAATTCCAACTTTACTTCACTTAAAGTGGACCTTATGTCACATCCAGCCTATAGTGGATAGGTTGGGTTAATACATATCCAGTTTTCTTGATGGGATATAGTAGCGGGCCTGATTATTTAAGTTATAAAGTCTCTTAATTCTTGATATTTTCTAAGATAGCCTTATGTTTGTGCTCAGACTGTCTAGATACTTTGCCTAGTTCCCACTCTACCATGTCTTTTTATGGTGATTTTGAGTCAGCTCACTGCATTCATATTCCCTAGAGACTTGTTTCTTTCCCCATAAAGGTGATAATATTTTGTTTTTTTTGTTTTGTTTTTTGGGAGAGGTGCATGATGAGGTGGGTGGATCTATCTTTTAGAGTTTTATCCTTTTATTATCTTTGATATTATTTCTTTTTACAAAATGTCTGAGAGGAAAATGATAAACTTCATATGAGGTGGCAACAGTTTCTGCTGATGACATTAGGCCTTTATCAAAACTTAATGGTTCATATTAAGAGGACTAATCTTTTCAGTGTATAATCAAAGACTATTTGAGCACATTTGTTGAATACTAAGTTTGGATAATTATGACACAAGACAAAGGCTTTTTAGCCAACCACTTTAATCTATTGGCAAATGGATGCATCAAAGGCTGAACAAAGGGCAAATATATGATTTAATATTCTATGCAATTCTTTGCAATACATCATAGTAGGAAAGTGGCCAAAAGTAATTATCTCTTATTACCTAATGAAATGGTTTTGAACCTATGATATCACATCAACACTTTCATTTTGCGGGTTCCTGATTGAGGTTTAAGAATCAGCAAGCTTGTTTTAAAGATCAATTATTGCTGCTAAGAGAATATGATTCACACTAGGTGCCTCATATGTCTGGTGTTGTGCCAAATCTGATCCATACTTAATGTTTTTAAGGGTGCCTCACATGGTGTAATAGTTAATGAGTTAAACTTATGGCACCTTGTCATGATTATCAAAATTAATCTCACCAATTCATTGCAATTGGGTACCGAGTTTGATCCATAATAAATAACGAATACTTCTATATCATCATATTCCTTTTCATGATCTCCATCATCAAGAGTGTGGTACTTGCACAATCCTGGGTTTCAACAAAAACTGCAGTTCAAAAATGTACTGAGACTGGCCTCATGATTTTTTTTTTCCAGATTGACCTTGCATTGTCCCAACTGCTGTGTAGACATCTAGACCTCATCACTTTAGTATATAAGTTGCTCAGCTTTGCATTTAAATTTTCAAGAAATGAAAACTTCACTTTTGACACTTTTTTCAATCATACATTATAAACATTATTTTTTAAAAGCTTCAATACTAATTCTTGATAAAAAAAAGTTTTTAATATATTTCCCTCAAATAAGTCTCCATAATATTGGTTCATAGTGATAGACTGATTTTATCAGCATGTCAACCTATCTAGGGTTATTTTATGCCTAGAAGTTAAGGAATCAAATTCATTGTACATTCTAGAAGTTAAGAAAACACATTCATTGTACATTCATATTTACTTTTTTTTTTATTGTTGTTTAAGGGTTTTGGGGGTTTCTTGTGCACATGGTTCTGTTGCATATGAATAATTTGATCCATAGATGGGACCGTAACAATTTCTCTAATTCAGAGACAGAGTTGACCAGTGAGTAAAAGCAACGGAGAAGTACTAGACACTTCTCAGAACTTTAGAATTGAAACTTGAAACTTGCCATCAGATATAGTTGACTGTCATGCCCAGTACACTCCTCTTTTGATGGAAGTGTCCTTAGCCCTCAGTAGGGGATACAGTCAGCATATTCTAAGCCCTACTGACAGAGTATTGAATGGTATTGTCAAGGCTGGTAATATTTTATTGTATTTTCTCAGCAGAAAACTTCTTCAAGATATAGAAATCTTTGTTAAAAGATCAACTCAAAAAATTCATATATTTAATCATAGTTGTCCATAGAAAGGTGTGAAAATCCTTTCTTTAATGCAATTTCTTTCTACTGCAATATTAAATTCAAGTTAAAACATGATATATATTATTATCAATCTTTTAAAAAAAAGTATTAATTCTTTCAGATTTCATACAATAACACTTGAGAGATCAGAAAACTGGGTGATAAAAGAATTTCATGAAATCTTTCACCTGATAGAAGACAGAAAAAAATAATGGATTAGACAAACCAAAGAAAACAAAGACAATTTCCATTGAATTATTTTTTGAACAAAATCAAAATCTTTAGCATTGTTTCCGAGGAAGAGCATTTGATAAGAAATTTAACTGTCGCCTTGTGCATAAATGGATAACAATTGATAGAAAAAATATAACAAGACTCTGAAATAATTAAATAAAATAGAATTTAAACTTTTTCTTTTTAGATATTTATTTACACTTGCAGAACAAGCAGAAATTACTTAGTGCATTTTTACCATTCATGAACAGAATATAAGATAATGAACATTCCTTATATATAAAACACAATGTGGTTTGATTTATTTGTTTTCATCAAACTGAAAACTATCAACATTAGGGTTCTTTTGAAATATCTGAATATGGAGACCCAAGATATCAACTTTAATGATTAAGGTTTTTCTATGAATAGGACTCATGCAAAATATATCGAAATATATTAAAACATTTATTTGTCAATTTTTTAGATAAAGCTTGATAATTGTTATTACATAGAATATTTGGAATATTGACCTCATCTTTATTTGGTAAAAAAAAACAAAAAGAACATCTGATATGATAATGGAGAGAAGTATCTCATAAGTTGATGGAAACATTAGGTTTATATATACCAAAAATTCACTCTGAATTGTCGACCAAGAACACAGTGGATAAGATGTTTGGTTGGAAATTGCTTTGGAGTGAAATCATCTGGAGGGCTCCTGAGTTCAACATGAAAGAAGGCTGAAGGACATATCAGCTGAAACGTTGTGAGTTGAACAATGAAGATAAGGTCAATAGTCTGAAAATTCTAAGTAATAACAATTATAAAATATTTCTGGAGCAAACTATGGGAAAAGACATAAGACAATAGGAAGGCTGAATGGTTAAATACCATGAAAGATGAATTACAGGGAAGAGAAAAAAAGCCATCCAAGTGGAAGTGCTTCAGCATTCACTAAAAATCCACACATAAGAAAGTAGCAAATTGGAGAGCAACAGGATATCATGAGATACATGGATTCAAGCTCAAAATATTCACATGTATCCAGAACAAATTAGCTTAGCAACCACATAAATGCCTACAAAAGATAAGTTTACTCAAATATATGAACAAAAGGGAAAACTATCTAGATACAGAAAAATCTCAAAAAGGAGATCATCTCAAGCAACTGTAGACTAATAACATCTTTTTTCTATTATGTTGAAGATCCAAACTGTATAAATAAGAGAACAAAATCTTTTGCTTTCTTGAAAGTTGCAGATAACTTCCAGAAGAAGAAAAAGGGTGTTACAAAGGAACTATAGAAACAAATGATGGATTACAAATAGAATAACACATTCTAGAAGAGGTGAAGAAGACATAGAGGAAAAATATAGCCACGGCGTGTTTACACTACAAAAAATGCATGATTCCACAAACATGGATACCCAAGAAAGTCATAAATTTTATCATTATGAAAAACTGTAGAGTGAAACAAGCAACAAGAGGACAAATCCTAGCAGAGGTTGAAACCCTAAGGGGCATTTTCTTGGGAAATTCTTTATTGCCAATACTATCTTTAATAGCAATAATTCGGCTAAATTATAGGCCACTCAATTGGGTCTGTAAAATACACAGACAGCATCTCTGCAGAGAGGTAAAACTACCCAACCCACAATGAATGTCTTGGATATGACATTAAGCAATCTGATGATGAGGTTCTGGAAATGCCAAGTACTTCTTCATTACCATTGCTTCCAGGTTCACTCTGGCTCAAAGTGGTTGTACTCGATAGGGTCCTATCTGTTGGTCAAATAGAACTGATTGATATTTAAACTTGTTGCACACAAATGACTTATACTAAATTGAATTGTTTGAAATAGAACTGTTTCATCATTTAACGGTGTTTAAATAAATGACTGATGTTTAATTGAATCATTAGTGATTCATAGCAATATTTGGAACCATTTAACAGTGTGGAAAAACTGCTCATTGGCCTCGTGGTTAGAGTGCTCACCAATGGTCCAGGAGACCTGTGTTCAATTCCAGGTTGCTTCATACCAAAGACTTTAAAAATGGTCCTTGATACCTCCTTGCTTAACACTCAGCAACATAAGGTACATATCAAGAGTAAAGTGGAGCAATCCTGGGAAAGGAGTAGCGCCCTCCCCTACATCTCAGTGTAGTAGCTATTGAAAAGTGAGCCTTCTGGTTGCCCTCAATTGCATGGAATAATAGCACAGTGAATTGTGGGGCTTACTCCTTATTCAAGGGTGAGTCCTTCGATCACCGAATTGTCACGGCAAAAATACGATTGAGCCTACGAAAGAATGCCACCCGAACAACAAACACCATACACTATGACTGGGCCTTGCTTAACAACAGAGATATTAGAGATAAATATGCGTTAGCACTAAGAAACAAATTCGATGCACTGCAGGAGAAGACAGAAACACATACTCCGAATGACGAATATGAGAATTTCGTCAACGCTCACTTAGAAGCGGCAGTGGAATACATACCAACTAAACATAGAACTAAATCTATAGTCCCATGGGAGACATTAGCAGTTAGAGAAAACGTGCAGACATGATAACTGCCTCCAAATGCAATAGGAATAATCCAACTAACACAAATGCCCTGAAACTAAAAAAGGCACTAAATGAATTAGCAAACATATACCTAAAAGAACAGACTGAATACATACAAAATCAGATAGATAAGATTAGAGACTCAGTGGAAGATAGCCAATCAAGGATAGCATGGCAAATGATAAACAAAGTGAGAAGAAGGAAGGGCACAGGCAAAGCTAAACTGAAAGCTACCAACCAACAAGAATGAATAAAACTGTGGAAACAGCATTTTGAGAATCTACTCGGAAACCCACCGAAAATTACATATTAACCAATCACAAGAATTATTAGGAAGCAATTAGACATCAAACTAGGACCATTTACTCTAGAAGAACTCGACTCAGTACTTAGAAAAATTAAAAATAGAAAAACCGCAGGGCTTGATGAAATTTCCCTCAGGACCAGACAATTTGATGACATACTGATCTGACACTGTGATGCAGTATATAATCAAAACCCAATAGACAGATGGGTGAAGGGATGTATCCTCCCTTTCTCTAAAAAGGGTGACCTCGGATGAGCCAAGAACTACCAAGGTATAACAATTACATCGATAACAGCCAAAATATACAATGCCCTACTACGCAAGCGTATAGAACCCAAAATTGACAACAGACTTAGGAAGAACCAAAATGGCTTCCGGAGAAATAGATCCACAACCTCACAAATTTTGACTATCCGTAGAATTCTTGAAGGTGTACATGCAAAAAACCTACAGATGACAATATTATTTGTTGACTTTACCAAGAGTGAAGATGGAACAAATTCTACTCGCATACAGTCAACCAAAAAAAAACGTCGCAGCCATAATGATTCTCTATAGAAATACCAAAGTGAAAGTACATTCTCCGGATGGAGACACTGACTACTTCGACACTGTAGCAGAAGTACAGCAAGGAGACACACTAGCCCCATACCTATTTATCATCTGTCTAGACAACATGCTTAGAACATAGATTGATAAAATCAAAGAAAATAGTTTCAAACTAACAAAGAAAAGAAGCAGAAGGTACCCCACAAAAACAATTACTGATGCTGACTACTTCAATGACATAGCGATTCTGGCAAATGCACCCGCCCAAGCTGAAACCCGACTACATAGTCTGGAACAAGCCGCTGCAGGCATTGGCCTCCATGTCAATGCACACAAAATGGAATATATGTGCTTTAATCAAACAGGCAACATCTCCACACTAAACGGTAGCTCTCTGAAACTAGTTGACAAGTTCACCTACCCAGGAAGCTGTGTCTCATCAACCGAGACAGACATTGACATGTGACTAGCAAAGGCATGGACAGCTATCAATAGGCTATCAGTCATATGGAAGTCAGATCTGACCGATAAAATGAAACGCAGTTTCTTCCAAGCAGCAGTTGTGTCGATACTGCTATATGGATGCACTACATGGACACTAACTAAACGGAGGGAGAAAAAGCTTGACAGAAACTACACAAGAATGCTACGAGCAATATTGAACAAGTCCTGGAGGCAACACCCAACAAAGCAGCAGCTAAACGGCCACCTACCACCCATCACGAAAACTATCAAAGTTAGACGAACCAGACATGCAGGACACTGCTGAAGAAGTAGGGATGAGCTCATAAGTGATGAACTCCTGTGGACCCCTTCACATGACCAAGCAAAGGCAGGGTGACTAGTTCGAACCTACATATAGCAACTCTGTGAGGATACGGGGTGCAGCCCTGAAGACCTGCTGGAAGCGATGAACGATCCTATTTACCCAACCCCTCCGCTCGGACAGGATATGACACAAGGTCAATTTTTTAAGCGGAGTTTAACAGGTTTGAATTCAGAGTTTTTCTTCTCCTAGACTATTGCCTCACCAAGGCTGAAGAACCTAGTCTGCCCTACTATTTACCCATAGCTGGAGGGAGAATAATTGGATTCATACCTTTCCCAAGGGTATTAGTGCTATGTGAAATGCAATCAGTCTCATCCAGGATTTGAACTCGTGTCGCCGTGTCCATTTCCTACGACGATAACTGATGAACGATAGTGAGGGGTGTGAGAGAGGGTCAGGGATATCTGTGCTGATGGCATAACAAGATGATGATGATAAACACTGTGCAAATAAATGAATTATGTTGATAATAGAATTATAAGAGTTAGATAGCAATAAATGAAACTATTTAACTTTGTAGAAATAATAACAATACTAGTTTGCAAACGAATTAGTTCTAACTCATTTAAAAATGTTATTACTGACAAATTAATCTCTTACATACCATGTAAATATATTTAAATGAGTGCAAACAAATGACTGACATTAAATTTTTACTGTAACATAGCAATACTTGAAACCATTTAACTGTGTGCAAAAAAATGAGTGTAAACTTATTTGAAGATGTTATCAAAAAAACAAAGTGTTTACAAATGATATATATTTGATATATATGTATAAAGAGGATTTGGTATTAAATAACCTGCAATGGTTGATATGCCATAAAACCAAACCAAACTAAAAACTAAATTTTATTCTAAGAAAAGATAAACCCTCTCTTGTATATGGATGATATTAAGTTATTTGCCAAGACCAAAAACAAACTAAAGAACATTATACAAATGATCAGAATCAACAGACAAGATATAGGAATGGAATTTGGAAGAGAAAAATCTGACATGCTTATAATGAAAACAGAAACAACTAAAAGAATCAAACTGGCCAACAAGGAAAAGATCAGAACATTTGGTGAAAATAAAACTACAAATAACAGAAAATATTACTAGTACAGGTTGTCTCAAATATATATGTGACCCATGTGACTGTTCTATTATTTCTGCCCACTCAGTAAATGTATATATAGTGGGTGTCTCAATAAACATGGGACCCATGTGACTGCTAATAACTCTACTACTAATAATATTGTGTTCTTTTTTTTGTTTCAGATTTGAAAATTGTATACTATAGCAACTATTATTCCTCGATTGCAGTGCCTTGGACAAGAAAGAAAAAAATATTTTTCATCATTGCTTATTTGAAGACAAAATCCTTCAAAAACTGTGCAAGCAAAATTTTGCAGGAAGTTTAACTTTGACAATTATCCCAGAAAAGCAAAATTCATCATTGGGTACACAATTCTCAAGCCACAGGGTCAGTAAACAACTTCAACAAAAAGGCAAAAAAATCCCTGATCAGACAGGAAGTTGACTGCAATATATCCTGACAATCTGGATGCTGAGAGAGATTCTGGTGGAAGGAGTCCGAAAAAGTCCCTCCAAAGATGTTCCCAAGAACTTGGTCTTTCACATGCACTATAGGATAAAGTCAATCAATTTCTGCCCTTGTCATCTGGTTGGACTTTTTTGAAATGATATGATTGCTTTTTAAGATGCAGATGAAAGATGATTTGATGCAATATCAATTATAATATCAATGGGTTGCATCTATTTTGACACACCCTGTACATGTTGTTTTCAAGCAAATGGACATGAAAGGAAAAGTAAGGATGGAGTATCACAGAAGAACAACTGTTATAGCAGCCAGTAGCAGTAATATAAACAGAAATTACTAAGGGACAAACAGTAAAATAATAAAAAAGAATCTAGAAAACAAAAATGACAAGGAAAACAACTGTACAAAGACTTGAAGTGACTAATGATAGAAATTACTGAAGTTTGGCCATGGCCATACTGACTAGTGGTTATGCACAAACCAAAATCTGTCCTAGAAAGTGAGAAATGAAATTCTCTAGAACTTTGCAATACAAATGGACCCCTAAAATACGAGCCAGAAGACAAGACTTAATATTATTTAACAAGAAAATAACTTGTCAACTTGGAGATGTTACCATTCCAGCAGACCATAGAGGAAAAATGGAAGAAAGATAAATGATAAACAAATACTTAGGTTTTGCCAGAGAGCTGAAAAAGTTGTGGAACATTAAAGTGATACTAATATCACTTGTAATTGGTATTCTTGGAGCAGTCCCAAGGCCCAGAAATAAGACAGAGGGAACTGAAAATAAAAGATAAAACTGAGATTATCCGGGCTATAAAACTGTTAAAATCATATAGAATACTTACAAGAGTCCTTAAGACCTGAGGAGACTTGCTATCACTTTGACTTCAGTTAAAAACTGGTATAAAAATCTTAAATGCCTAATATAATAATATATAATAAAATATTTAATCATTAACATAATATTATATCCTACTCCTCATGATGTTAATTTTCTATAAGATTATTTCATAATGAAAAAAATAACATAAAAATAGATTTAAAACAACCACTAAAAATTGAAAATAAACCCAAATCATTATATGAAAAGAACAACTAAATTAGACAAACTAAAAAAAAAAAAAAACATATAAAGAAAGTATAAAATTCAAAATTTCAGATTCTCAAGAACTAATCAATAACATAAACAAGAAATATAAGCTTTTATTTCACTTAACTGATAATCACAAAAGGTGTGAAATAAATTTGTCTTGAGGGAATAAATCCTATGATCTTATACTTATATTAGCTATATTTTCATTAATATTGAACTGTTTCATTTAAAGACAACACTTTTCCTTTAAGCAAATTATATATATATATATATATATATATATATATAATTTACAGTAATAAGAAAATTTATTGATATAGCAAGACAAGATATTTGCTGTTGGTTTATCAATTCTTCTAAACACTCATAAATATATATATATATATATATATATGCATGTACATATACAATCTTAACCTTATCTACATTTTTTTCAAGAGATTTGTAAAAAAGAAATTGAAGGCAGCCTAATCTGGACTGAAAGTAAACCTGGGTAGGTTATTGCGATACTTTACCAAAAAATGTCCAGCATGATGGATGAAGAATCTATTCATTTAGCCATTGTGAATACACTGTTCACAGTGTCTCATTAATGACTGAGTAACCCTATGGGAGAATATCTGTTCACAGACATGCAATAAGGTCTTTAAGTTTCATTAAAACTATGAGATAACCAAAACTTCTTGTGTTCTAAACAGATTCTGACAAAGATTCATCAATAAATATATTAAGCTATGAATTTTCTTTTCTTCTCATTTACCAAGTTTTTGCTTAACACAATTTTCAATAAAAAGATCAAATAAGAAAAGTATTTACTTGCCTTTATGCAAATAAAGAAATAATTAACTTGTTAGACAAATTTTTTTGCTTAACACAATTTGTAATAAAAACATCAAATAAGAAAAGCACTAACTCTCATTTATGCAAATAAAGAAATAATCAACTTGTTAGACAAATTTTTTTGCTTAACACAATTTGTAATAAAAAGAACAAATAAGAAAAGTACAAACTCTCATTTATGCAAATAAAGAAATAATTAACTAGTTAGACAAACTTTTTTGCTTAACACAATTTGTAATAAAAAGAACAAATAAGAAAAGCAATAATTTGCATTTATGCAAATAAAGAAATAATTAAGTTCTGTTTGGCAAACTTCAAGCTTCTGAACCACACCTGCTAGTTATAAGATAAAAAAGATGTCCGATTACCTCAGATTATGAGATGTTTTCAACTAATGAAATGTCAAGTGGAGATGCCCTGAAGAGCTGACATCAAAGTATTTACAATGTTGATAGATGACTTCAACAGATCAAACAAATTTTGAAATAGACACTCGCCTTTCCCAATGTGCAAAATGATTCATCTTGAGAGCCACAGATTATCAAAGTGTAGTGCAGCAAGAATCTTCAATAAATATGGCAGAGACAAAGATGAGATGAAGAAATGATGAGATAGGATTGTTGTAATGAAAAGTTAGACATGTGGTTACAGAAAAATCCCACTTTATTTATTATTGAAGTTACACTTCTCCTCTGGACTGGTCTCAACAATGGTAAGGCATGAAGTGGCATTTTCTAGTTGATCAATAAAACATCAATATTTTCTCAAAGGATGGGAGCATAAGCAGGTGTTTGTCAAACATGGTGGCACATATAGGTAAAGCACAAAATGAGATGAATGTACTTTTACATATCAAAGATCTGAAGATTGTTAAATTGACCCTAACACTTGAGAGAAAAGACCTGATGAATCTTTGAAAGTAACAGTTTCTAAAGAGAATGATATGGATGGAGATTTATAAGGCTCAAACAACAATGTCAATAGACCACCCTAACAAAACTCTCCAAAGGAAACTCAACTTCCTAAACCAAGATAAACCATTAAATAAAAGCTTGCCAATTATACAGATTCAGAATGGTGAAAACTGAATATCCTAATTAGAGTAGGCAAAGTAAAAGGCAGCAACAAGCAATTGATGAATGTGGTTATTGAACTAGGTGAACATTCATAGCTGGTATTTGAGCATGGGTGAGCAGAGTGGCCAACAAATAAGACTGAACAAACTAAATATGAACACACTTTTGTGATGAAGAAAATATAAAGATTTTCTCCTCTAATGATGACATGGAAGAAGCAAGAAAGAAAAAGCTCCAAAAAGTGTACATCCAAGTACCTGAAAAAGGTCAACCCAAAATTTTCATGAAATTCATTTATACTAATAAAAGTTCTAATGGCAAACAAAACAGTAAAGCTAGACTTTTTGCCTAAGGCTTTCAGGACAGAGGTGTTTGTAACATAAGGAATGATTCTTCCACATACATTAAAAAGGTATTGGCAATAATGGCAGCAAATCATTGGATGTCTAAGTCAATGGATATAAAGATAGAATTCCTGCAGAGCAAACAGCTAGACAGATAGGTTTATCTGGATCATTCTAAAGAGGTCGTCAATGTACCTCCAGGTTATATTTGAAAACTCTCAAAATGAGTATATGGCTTGACAGATGCTTCTAGGTCCTGGTACCTGACACTTTAAATCAATGAAGTTGGAAGCAGTAGCTTCAAAATATGATCAAAGTAGTTAAGAAAGTAAAAAAATAATAGAATCCCAGATAAATATTCCTGACTTGGGAAAACTTGAGCTTTTAAAAATTCTTTTGGATATTGATGCTTCTTTTACTAATTTAACAGATGGGGGATCTCGAGAAAGCTTATATTCTCATTTTGGTAGGAAGTAACGATAAAAATATGTCCATTGCTAAGCAATCTGAGTATATTAAAAGAATTATCATAAGTACCCTGGCTGTTGAAACATTAACTATGGTTGACATACCAGAAGTTTACCTATTTTACCAAAACCTACTATCAGAACTACTGTAGCTTAAAGATAAAACTGGGATAATTAAAATCATATGCAAAACAAACAATTCTTTTCTCTCTGACTCAGTACATTTATCATCCCAAATTTTCAATTAGAAACTTCACAATGAAATGGTCATTTTGAGAGAAATGATTGAAAAAGAGAAATTTGAAAGATTTTTTGGACATCAACTGATGAATAAATTGTATACTCCTTAACAAAGGAAGGTGTACCATCATTTAAAATCCTTGGTTTTACATCAGTGCCCAAGGAATCCAGAATTTAATGAATTCTCATACTTAATGTTCTTTTTTAGAAAAGCATATGATAATCATCTGAAAGGAAAAGAAAAATGGGAAAGAATTGTTAATCTTCATAAGTTACTTCCCTTAGATGCTCTCAGACAGAAAGAGAAAATATTGTTATATAGTTATCCTCTGGCAGTGAACAAAGTGATCTAATAAATTCCTTCTCCCTCTATGCTTCTTGATGTAGTTTCTTTATTCACATTGACACTTTTATCGTCTAATAATAATTTCTAAGTATATTAATATTGGAGTTTAACTTCATGAATGTGTATGAGTTAGTACTTATTAAATTACAATGAAGTGTCTTAGAAGGTACATTTTGGTTGTCAACAAAATATCATTCAAGTAATCTTTATTTAAAATGTTGTGCCATATAACTACACTAATTTATTCAATATGTTCACTAAACACAAGTTCAAGTTTAAAATGCTTGTAGCAGTCTGCTAGAGTTACAGTAAGTGGTGTATATTGATTATTAAGAGTACAGTTCCACTGGTTGAGCACTTTGTGGTAAGGGTTTGGATTTTAGCTCTACTGTATATGTCGATCTCTAGTTTGGTAGAGATTCTTTCAGGCTTAAAAAGTCAATTTGTACACCATGATTTACATTAACTGAGAAAATGACAATGACCAGAGGCTGACCAGTTAAGATGAATTTTAGCTGAAAAACTGAGACTATCTACACCATTCTCTAATCTGAAATATGTATTTTTATGGACCACAAGAAATAGTTAATTTTTTCAAATTCATTCCTACTAAAAAGATGTTTTCAATGCATTTTCATTAGTAAAAATCATTTCCGATACATTTTTATACCAGAGATCATTTCAAATGAATCTTTAAACAAAAGATTATTTCTAATGCATTTTTATACTAAAAATCATTACCAATACATTTTGATACAAAAAATTATTGCTAATGCATTTTTATTCTAGAGATCATTTCCAATACATTTTTATACTAAAGATTATTTTCATTATATTTTTATATTAGTAATCATGTTCAATGCCATTTTATACTAAAGATCATTTCCAATACATTTCTATACTAAAGATAATTTTTAATGCATTTTTATACTAGAAATCATTTCCAATGTAATATTATTCTAAAAATCATTTCTAATGCATTTTTATATTAAAAATCATTTCCAATACATTTTTATACAGAAGATAATTTCTAATGCATTTTTATACTAAAAATTATTTACAATATATTTTTATATTAAAAATCATCTCCTATGCAATTCTATACTAAAGAACATTTCTAATGCACTTTTTTTTTAAAATCTTTTTTTTAATGATTTGCAGAGTGCAAAAATCAGTACCATGTTCTAGTATGAAAAACTATTTTTCACTGACGTCATCAATGACAGCTGCTTTTAAGTAACACTAATGAAAATTTAGCAACTAGAAAGGAAAAAGTAAGAGAAAAAAAATAAAACCCCAAAAAACAGGTAGCTTGATTTGGTACACATACTAAAAAGTACAACACAGTTAAAGCTTTCACAAGAGATGAACCTTGAACACAGACAGAGAAACTATAAGAGAAAATGGATTGTTATTGAATTAGTTCACAGCAACTAAACAGCAAAATGAAAGTAACAATCATCAAATCTTTTAAAATAAAAGCAACAACTTGAATGTTTGATAGTCATTTGTACACTAATGAGCCAGTTTGAAAATGGATAATGCACTGCAGCACTATTTCCATGTAAATGTACTTTGGCAGACATGGGAATGATGTTTTCCTTTTTTTTTTAAGTCTGTTTTTATATTGCTTGTATTATTTTTTTTGTGCCTGGTTTATAAAAACAGACAAGGAATTGGAAATAAAATACTTAACAAAAAAAACAAGATAGTTTTTAATGACGAGTTTAGAATCACAGAACTAAGAAAAAGATATATACCTGACAGAGAGCCATATTTATTAGCTAAATTTCTAAAGTCAGGCATTGTCATTATTTGATGATTTATTTTAGCTATTTTAGAGTTGTGTGTGTTGTAATGGTAATCATTGAAGAAAATGGACTTAGTGAGTCAATTTAAAATTCTGATTAAGGCTATTTACGTTTTGTTAATGCCCTTTCAGAAACTGTTCTCCATCCCAGCTTTGGTCAATATAGTGGGGGTGATTAGCCTCGTAGGGTAAACAGTCTAAAAGAAGGAAAAACTCTCAATTCAAACCCAAAAGAATGTTGTTCTGAGTTTCACATAATTGCACCATTCTTTTGTTATCAGCTCATCCCAAAAGTTTGATTGGTTCTTCATCAGACTTTATCAGTCACTTGGGTGAAGTCATTTTCCCAGCTGATGCTAATAGATGAATGTTGTTTTTATTTTACTCATTGCAAATTTTTCACCAAAGATTAGCTGGTGGTCTTTCACTTAAGTCTGAGTGACAGCAAGCCCCTTCAGATCTCTTCTCAGTATTTTGGCCAATCTAAATGATGCCGCTGTTGTTTGGATGGTCTTGAGTCTTCCTCTGATTTCCTATGGAAATATGTTAACACTTTAATGGGAGGATCTTTATGATATTTTGATTTCAAGTAGTTTCCACTGGTTCACTGTCCCTGCCAACAAATTTTTGGAATTCAAAAAGTTCAAGGTAATTTTGATTTCAAGTAGTTTCCACTGGTTCACTGTCCCTGCCAACAAATTTTTGGAATTCAAAAAGTTCAAGGTAATTTTGATTTCAAGTAGTTTCCACTGGTTCACTGTCCCTGCCAACAAATTTTTGGAATTCAAAAAGTTCAAGGTAATTTTGATTTCAAGTAGTTTCCACTGGTTCATTGTCCCTGCCAACAAATTTTTGGAATTCAAAAAGTTCAAGGTAATTTTGATTTCAAGTAGTTTCCACTGGTTCACTGTCCCTGCCAACAAATTTTTGGAATTCAAAAAGTTCAAGGTAATTTTGATTTTAAGTAGTTTCCACTGGTTCACTGTCCCTGCCAACAAATTTTTGGAATTCAAAAAGTTCAAGGTAATTTTGATTTCAAGTAGTTTCCACTGGTTCACTGTCCCTGCCAACAAATTTTTGGAATTCAAAAAGTTCAAGGTAATTCAAAAAATGTTAGCACTTCTATGGGAGTACCTTTATTAGAAAAGCAGAACTGATATTATGAATATAACCTGAGGAAGATTCAAAGAAAGTGTTGACAGGAATGCTGAACCGAGAAAGACTGAGTGAAATCATAAACTCATTAAGGTACTCTCATAGAAGTGTCAAGTTTTTTTTTTATCACCCTATATATATATATATATATATATATATATATATTGGTTGATCTTTTATCATGGTTCTTAATGATTTTGGTTTCTGACTTAGTTTAATGGGTTTAACAGTATCACATGTTCTTTAATAAGAATGGCTTTAGCATTAAATAACCCACAAAGGTTGATATACCATTAAAGAAAGAATCCAAACCAAATCAAATACCTATCAACCTTTTAAAATTTTTTTTGCAGGTCCTTTTTTCTTTTAAATTTAAGGATTGCCATAAAAGCATAAATTTTTTTACTAACAATTTGTATTTCAAATATATCTTTTTTAATTATTTTATTTAATAGATATGGAGAATTTAAATGAAAAAAAAACAGCAAAATGAATTTTTTTTCAGAATTTTTTTCTCTGAATAAAGAACTCAGCATTGTTTGAAATTGGTTGAGAACAAAAGTTATTCTAATCTCGTAAAAATATTTATTCTAAGGCTATTCAAAATATCAGCAACTCCAACAGAGTTCTCAAGCTTGAACAGTGGTTTGTCATCAAATTTTTGGTGGCTGACAAGTGCAAACCGTGTGAAACAAGAATGAGAGGTGTTTTTAGTTAAAAAACTGCTTACATATGAACTAAGAATAGGTTTGTCCCTATGAGCCAAAGTCAAAAAGACAGTCCATGGAATGGAAACACACTAATCTCTGATAAACATGAAGTTACAAGTGCAGCAGTCAGTAAAGAAGGTCATGCTGACAGTTTTCTGGGTCGTGAAAGGACATATCACTATCAATTTTCCTTGAAAAAGCTGCAACTGTTAACTGTACTTCCTACTGCCTTCTCTTTCAACCAAATTCACCTTATTTATTGAATGATCCATGTATATGGTGATGAAAATGAAACTCACCTGAGAACTTCCGTAACATCTTTCTTATTTCTTATATTTCAATCTTGTAATATTCCCACTTTTGTTACTCTATGGTTTACCTGTCAGACTTTTACTGATTTTCCGGTAATTTTAGACTTTATCAAATGGTGTGTGTCTTGATTTTAATATGTCCTCTTATTGTTTTCTCTAAATTTAAGCACTTTATAAGATATGAGCCTTAAATATCAACAGAGAAACTAAGAGAGAAATTAGGTTGATATTAAATTAGTTCACAGGAACTGAACAAGAAAATGATATTATAAATTAAATTACCATAACCAGAAAATCCAGCAAACACTCCATGCGACATACAGAACCACAAGCCAGCTGTTTTGACCTTATTTTGTCTCATCAGCAGTGTATACTGTGATATTCCACACAAGAGATTGAACTATTAGCTTAGTGGTATAGTGTCGGCTCTGCATTCTGTGGTTGCTAGTTCGATCTTCACTGGGGAGATCATGGTATATGCTGCTGATGAGACCTAATAAGGTTGAAATAACTGTCAAGTGGTTCCATATGTTATGCACAGTGTTTGCTGGATTTTCTGGTTTTGGTAATTCATTTCATAATATAATTCCTCTACTTAAAAAAGAAAAAGGACAAGAAAATGAAAGTAATAAGTTTTTAAAAATAAAAGCAACAACTTGAATGTTTGGTTGACATTACTATACTGATGAGCCCGTTTGAAAATGGTTAACATATTATAGCACCATTTCTACAGACATAGCATGAATCCTTTTTTTCAAATCTGTTTCTGTCCATCATGCATAAAAAGAGAATAAAACCAAAGCCCTTTAAAGAATTTTAATGGAGTGATTCAAATCAATTGGAAAACAAGGAAAATGGTTTATATATAACAAATAATCATATCTCTTTACTGAAGTTGTGAAGTAAAGGCAGTGTCATTATTTGATGAATTATTTTGATGAGTATTCTCACCTTCATTGTTTTGATCATGATATTTTTACCTCTAATCTCTCCAGCAAGTATTTGTTTTTTGTTGCTTTTATTTTTCTAAAATCTGAAGTTGTGATATTGGTGTTATTTGTTTGCGTCACTATGTATTTTTATAATTCAGACCAATTTCCTATTTTGATCACTATATTATGGCCTTTTTAAACATCTTGTTTTTAATTTTATATTAAGAAATATATTAGAATTTATTTTATTTGTGTCTTTAATTAGAAAAAAATAAACAATACGAACTATTTTTTGACAGTCAGTCAAGATGAAAATCCATATTTTATATTTTGTCAAGCCTAGAAACTGTATATTATAAGCTATTTTATATAGGATTATACAAGATTTGGCTAGATGTTGAAATTAATTATGAAGTTGGATATTGATATTCACCTATCGCAGAAGAGCAACCAGTGAGAATTACTACACAAATAAATTGGTCTATAAGATTAAGTTGCTTATCATTGTAGTAAGTTTCCAACTTAATTTGTCTGGTCAAAGGGCACTGTAGAGAAGAGATCAGTGAGGTTCACTATATTCAAAATGTATTCAAAGAGATTATATCTAATTCTGACTAACAATTCAGAGAAACTGAATTAAAATTTGTACCAAGCATCCAAAGATCTGGTTGAACTTTTGTATAAAATATTTCCTTTTGTCGTCTGAAAATTAAAATTTCTGAAATTCAAAATTGGATTTTTAAAAACATTTTTATGAAGATCTAAGAATCATATAGCAAATCTTCTTGTCAGATGTATACTGAAAAAGTTTGATCAAGTTCTATAAAAATAAATAAAAGAAAAAATACTACCAACCCAAGTGTGATATTTCTTGAATCAAAATATTTTGGATATTTTTTATCTCATTGCATGATATTTATTAAATCATGCTGCTTCGTATGATGTAATACAGTTCTGAAATGCAAATATGCTCATGAACATTAACAAATAAACTAAGTTTTTCCTATTTTATCTTGACTTTTCTCTATTTTGTTGCGTCATACTCTCAAAATGTTCTTTGAGTTCTCCCATGAAGAACCTTATTCATATGTTATTTAAATTTAGCCACCATCTGCTTTGATGTGGTTATCTTTTGCACACAGTGCTTAAAAATTTCACTGAAAATCCAAATCTTAGCATTAAGCAGCATATGCAGTTCTCCTATGGTTCTCTTGTACTGTGACTGCACTAAAATCATATTTCTTATTCCCCAAACTACTTCTGAACTGTAGTAGTCAAAAGGGTCAAAAGACAGTGTGATGAATGGCCACTTTAGACAACTATTTTGGATGAGGGTTTTTTTTGACAGTGGGATGTGTGACAGATAAATCACAGCTTGGCTCTTTATCTGTCTTTTCAGCAAAGGGTGGTTGAATTCTTTCATTCTATGGTTTCCCCAAGAAGCAAGCAGATTCTAAACTTCTGATGCAAGATATTTCCCTTGTCATATTAATACTAACCAACACAAACAAGAGGTGTTTCAGTTTTAATTTTATTATTTGGTCATTTATAATTAATCAAAGCATCATTGGCTTTTTGAAAAGAGAGAGAAAGAAAGGTTAACAATTAGATATATCTTACATCTGATATCAACTTGACCCTTTTGATTTGGGAGATCAAAACTTTTTGACTGTCTATATTGAATACTCTCTACCTTCAATCAAACACACACTATGCTGGTCATCTACACTCTCTGACTATCAAATTCTCTCGGACCTTTCATACGAAAGATATCCCCTTACTATCCCAAATCCTTTGCCTACATTTCCTGACCATCTTCCACGAAGCTCAAAGGATGATTGTCACATTGTCTGGAATTTGTCATTTCTTTCTAAATCTTTAACTAGTCTTAAATCAAGCAGTACCATTAATCCCAAGACATAATAGAACATTTTTCTATGGGGTCAAAATAATGAGCCTTTAGCTTCTAGTAATAGCTACTCCTTATTTAGTAGGTTGGTTGAGTTTTATGGCATATCAACCTTTGTAGGTTATTTAATGCCAAATCCATTTTTATACAAATAATCAGTTTTTTCAAATAATTCAGTTTAGCATCAATACACAGTTTAATTGTAAAAAATATTTCTATTTTAAGCTATTCACTTTATTCAAACACTTCTAATTCAACCAATTTAGTTTATTATAAGTATAGATTTTATTTACACACTGTTAAATATCAAAACAGTTCTATTTCAAGCAATTCAGTTTTGCATAAGTACACTGTTTAGTTCTATTTAACCCACAGATAGGGCCCTTTCAGGTTCTACCACTCTGGGCCAGAGTGGATTGGGGAGCAATGTCAATGGAGGGGTAATTTGCATTTCCCAAAGTTCCAGAATTACTGGAACCTTACCATCAAATTGTTTAGTGTCATAATCAGGACACTCATTGGGGTGAGGTTTTACCCCTCTGCAGAGAAGCAGTTAGTGAATTCTACTGTCCCAATCAACTGAGCAATCCCTGTTTGGCTAAACATGCATGCATTAAAAACCCCAGATAGCAGCTGTAACCTTTTTTAGTGTATGCTTGATTAGTTACGTGGTGCCTTCAATAAGGTTCCAGACTTTTTTTGTATAGGCATTTAAAATTGTTGTAGACTCTTGAGAATTCACTATTACTATTCATCTTATAAGATGACTGACCAATTTTTATAATTTCAGGTTCAAATGAACGGCTACAGCAGCAATTGGAATACACCCTACTAAAGCCCGATTGTCACAGCTGGTAAATTTCAAAAATGCACTCTGGACATGAGGACACTTTAGAAGAATGATAGGTAATAAAATTCTGTTTTAAATTTGGAAAAACTGCCACAGAAACGTATAGAATGCTTCATACTGCTTCTGGAGCATCTTGCATGAATCGAGCATCAGTTTTTGAGTGGCATAAGAGATTCAAGGAAACCAGAGAGTTCATGAGGGATGATGAGAGGTGTGGGAGGAGTAAGGAAGTCAATACACCAGTGTTGATTGGCCAAACGGTTAGGGTTAGGGTTACTATATAGACGTTTTAAGGGAGTTCAGGAAGAGATTCTGTCGGAAGAGGCCAGCACTCTTCAAATCGGGTCAGTGGCTTCTCCAACAGGACAATGCACCAATCCACAACTCCATCCTTGGCACAGACTATTTGACCAAGATCGACATCAAGACAGTTCCTCACCCTCCCTATAGTCCAGACCTTGCCCCCTGTGACTTTTGGTTATTCCCAAAGCTCAGAGGCTGTCGTTATGAGAGAATTGAGGAGATGAAAGAGTCTGTGATGAAGGTCATTGACACGCTCACACAAAAGGACCTCCATGGAGCCTTCCAGAAGTTGTTGGAACAATACAACAAGTGCATTGCAGCCGGAGGAGATTACTTTGAAGGGGACTAGAGTTTCATGTGTGTACTATCAATAAAAGTGCCCATACGAAAAAAGTCTGGAAACTTATTTAATGATCCTCGTAGTTGGTTGGTTATTTGTAGGTTATTTAATGCTAAATCCATTTTTAAACAAATAATCAGTTCTACTTCAAACAATTCAGTTCAGCTTAAGTACACAGTTTCCATATCAAAACAGCTCTATTTCAAACAATTCAGTTTAGCCTAAGTACAGTTTAATTGTCAGAAATATCTCTATTTAAAGCTATTCAGTTTAGTCAAACAGTTCTAATTCAAGCAAATCAGTTCAGCATAAGCATAGATTTTGTTTACACACAGTTACATCTTAAAACAGTTCTATATTAAACAATTCAGTTTAGCATAAGTACAGTTTCAATGTCAAAAACAGTTCCATTTCAAACAATTCAGTTTAGCATAAGTATGCAGTTTATATATAAGTACAAAGTTTAATTGTCAAAAACATTTCTATTTCAAGCTATTCTGTTTAGTCCAACAGTTCTAATTCAAACAATGCAGTTTAGTTCTATTTAACCCATAGATAGGGCCCTATCAGGTGCTACCATTATAGGCCAGAGTGGACCTGGGAGCAATGGCAATGAAGGGATGTTCTACATTTTTTAAAGCTCTAGCATCATTGGAACCTCACCATCAGATTTTTTAGTGTCATATCAAGGATACTCATTGGGAGGAGGTCTTACCTCTCACCAGAGGTACAGTCGGTGTATTCTACAGCCCCAGCTGACGAGGCAATACACAGAGTTAAATAGCAAAATAGTTTTATTTTAGATAATTCAGTTTAGCATAAGTACACAGTTTAAATGTCAAAACATTTCTATTTTAAACAATTCAGTTTAGTATAAATATACAGTTTAAATGCAAAAAACAGTCAACTCAAGAAACCACGGTTTAGTTTTATTTAAGCCATAGATTGGACCCTTATCCAGTTCTACCACTCTGGGCCAGAGTGGACCTGGGTGCAATGGCAAGAAAGAGGTACTCCGCATTCCCCAAAGTTCTAGCATAACTGGAACCTCACCATCAGATTCTTTAATGTCATATCAGGACACTCATTGGTGGGGTGGTCTTATTCCCTGCAGAGAAGCAGTCAGTGTATTCTACAGTTCCAACTGACTGGGCCAGAGTATGCTTGTAAAACAAAGGCACTGTGAAAATTTTTAAAGGAGTAGTTTTTTTCCAATAATGTCATGACAATGCAAGATACAAATCTCCACATTCATGGCATCTAACACTTGAACAAAGTGACAGCTCTCACTCAACACAAAAATTAAATCAACCTGTCTTACACTCTAACAAGTATAAGCAAAAAAGGACATTTTTAACTTTGATCCTATCTTTTATTCTAACAGGAATTATCATTCCTTTCTTAAAAAGCACTATGTTCCAAAATAACAGATTTATGTTATTTTATTTATTTATTATTGGTCTAATTCCTTCTGCTATCCTACTAACAAATATGCACTAACGGATTTTCTTGATGCTTGAACCTTACCAAGAGGAAAGAAAGAAGCTACAGGAAGTTTAATCTAATTTTTGCATGTGTGTAGAAATGATGCAGCACAAAAGGAGGCTCATTTTTTTGTTAATGCCCCCCTATTTCCATCATGCCACATTTCAGACTGTTTACAGCAAATGTTCTATGAAGCTTCAGAATAGCAGTGTAGCCCTAGAGGATTAATTCATCAAATATTTCTAGAGATTGCACTCAGTGAGAATCCCCCTGAACTTATCATACTCCAATGATATTCTCTCAGTCTTGAAGTATGAAGGCTAATGAACATCACATAGCATTCACTGCTCCATGGTTGCATGCCTATTTCAACATTTCAAGGGGTTTCATTACCTATTTCTTGAGTTTGATGTATAATAGTTCACTTTTTGCTCTTGCCCAGTCAGCTGGAGCTGTAGAATACACCAACTGCTTCTCTGCAGAGGGGTAAGACCTCTCGCCCATGAGTATCCTGGATATGACACTAAACAATCGGATGGTGAGGTTCCAGTAATGCAGGAGATTTGCCTAGAGAAATGGTTGTTATCATAGGAAATGGAATCAGTGATCCAAGTTCAAGCCCTGGATGTGGTAGTCTGCATTTCACTTTGTGCTAATACCCTTGGGAAAAGTATGCATCCATTTGATTTCTCTCTCCCAACTATGAGCAAATAGTAAAGTAGAGTTCTTTAGCCTTGGTTAAGCAACCAGTCTGAGAGAAGGAAAACTCAAAAAAAATTCAACTAGCGTAACTGTTGACCTTGTGTCATATTCTGCTTGTAATAGAGGAATTGGGCAAATAAATATGGTATAAGCAAATCAATCATACAACATTTGTCTCATTAGCAAAAGGACACTCCATTATCTTGTTACTTTTAGCATTTGTGTAAATGTTTAAAAAAATTTTGTGAAACATGGAATCAATCATAAGAAATAAAAGTGCATAATTCATATCTGCTTCTGAAACTTCATATCTCTCAGGCCTTCTTCTAAGTTCTTTGACTAAACTGACTGTGACTCTCCCCCATCCACCCCCCAAAAAGTGAATGTGGCTATTCATTTCCACCATTTGTGACTTCTCCCAAAGTCTACTGCTAATCTTGTTTTCTCTTCTATCCTCCTGACCCTTTTGCTTATGACCCTAATTATGTAACACCACTGCTCCAAATAGAGTACGGGTGTAGCACTACCCCTTAGTTTGAAGTTGGACCCTGTGGTAACCTCACCATGATCAACACAAAACACTGTTGGCTTGCTTGATACGAAAGTCTATTGTTACTGCCTTTTCACCGTAGTTGGCGAAAAGAGAGAGACAAAGTATAGGAAATGCATCAATTGATTTAATTGACAGACACTATTAACTGTGCAAGGCGAAAGGGACAGCCACAAACAGACATTTTTCCCTGCTGACAGGGCCACCACCTCCCACATGGCCTCTTTGCTTCTTATACTGCTCTTTCTCTGACTCCTCCACAGGCCTCAAATCCCATTTTTATATATGTTCCTTCAACCATTACTTAACTAATGCTTTTATCACAAGTCATTCTTAAAACTTTAAGAGACATGTTTACACACAAGGCTTATCTGCCTTGACCTTTACAAATTGAAAACTCTCAACCTTGAACTCCAAGTTTAGTAAGAGAATAATTTATTACTAACATAATTAACTAACATCCCTAATTATCTTACAATTGGCTCTGCAATTAGAACAAAATTTTAGGATCTAATTTTATTATTATATCAAAATTTCATTTAATAACTGTCTTTCTTTTAAGTAGATATTTGCAACAGCAAAGGTTAGTTCTTGTATTCTTATGTTAAATGGATTACAAAGAAAGTATTGTATGTATTCTTGCACATAGGTTTGGTTTCCTTGTTTAATGACATATCAACCTTCTTAGGTTATTCAATGCTATAGCTATCATTGTAGAAGAACAACAGTGATACTATTTGACCCATATCTGTGTGGGTAAGAGGGTTCATACCTTTCCCAAGGGTATTAGTCTGAAAGGAAATGTAATAGCATGACTAGAGATAAAAATCACTTATGAAAAAGTTAAACTCCAGCATGCTAGCCACTATGCCACAGGGTCTTTACCTCTCTCCTATATAGATGAACCCTTGAGTTTAGGCAATTACAACTCTTGACTATTCTAAATAAAAAATTGTCTTGACTTAACAGATGGTATAATTCAAATCTAAATTTCTAAAGTGTCAACGTCAGCTAAGAATAATTGCTACCATAATATTTTTACCGCAGATAGAATAATGACAAAATTCATAATTAAAGTGAAGTTTCAATTGATAGATGTATAAACAAAGACAATCTTGTATTTTCATATATAATAAACTTCTTATTATAAAGAAGTGAACTATTGTTTATTCCTGGTTTTGTCTTTCTAAAAGGATTTTTATAAGACAATGAATTTCAATGAAAAATAAAATAATCATCAAGGGAAGAAATTCAATATGCAAGAAATCATAAAAAGTTTATAATTTAACTTGAAGGATTGTCTGAGCATTTGCATTCAATCATTAGTAACTTTATTGCAAAGAAAAGACTGTTAAATCCAGTTTTTGTTTTGTTTGATCTGTAATTTTGTTAGATTTACAAAATGTATACAGAGAAGAAACAGAATTTAAGTACATTTTAGGCTTTCACACAAGAACATATTATGTCAACTCAGGACCAATGGCTACCATTTAGTACTGTGATGTCCAGATACAAGTCTCAGCGAGGCTTAGTAAATTTTATTTGCTTGGTACTTAAATGGATGATCACTAAATAGTAGGTATCATAAGCACTCTGAGGCCCATGTGCCTGACCCTGGAACTTTATGAATTCTACTTGCTTAGTACTTAGACAGGTGACCAATAAGAATATATTGTGTGGACTCAGGACCAATGGCTACCATTTAGTACTTTGATGTCCAGATACCAGTCTCAGCAAAGCTTAGTAAATTTCATTTGCTTGGTACTTAAATGGATGATCACTTAACAGTAGGTACCATAAGCACTCTGAGGCCCATGTGCCTGACACTGGAACTTTATGAATTCTACTTGCTTCGTACTTAGATGAGTAACCAATAAGAAACTATAAGTAGCATAAAAATTCTGAGGCCCTTGTGCCAGACTTAAAAAAGCTTAGTAAATTCAATTTGCTTTGTACTTAAGTGTGTGATCACTACAGAACAGTATGTACTGTAAGCATTCTAAGGCCAATGGTTTGGTTGGTAGGGTTTTTGGCATATCAACCTTTAAGGACAGTGTGAGAGACTAAGTTAATTTTAATAAAAAAATAAAATATTGTGTAGAGTTCAACTGTTCTTTTTCTAAAAGAAAAAAATAGTTTTATTTATATTTTCTTGATATTCCTGTCCCAAGAAATTTTGGAAAGAAAAGAAAAATTTATGTATTTAATGAATAAATTTGTTTTTCTCTCATAGCATGCCACTTTTCTTGGAGTATTATATGCTGTGGTACAAATTTGAAGTGTACATGCGTTCCCATACATTAACTGATAAACATCTATCCAAACATACAGGGTAAAAATTCCTAACATTCAAAACAACTATGATATATCTCTTAATTATTAAATTATTTTAGATTATCAGGAACATTGTTTATTTTATCCTTATTCATTTTTAACAGCTACTGTTGCAGATAATTCACTCACTTAAGAATATAATGTACCATATATATTTGTGTATAAAATCGATCTTTCATCAAGATTGAACTTTAGTTTTTGTTAATATTTCATTAGCGCAGTTGGCTGGGGCTGTACAATATACCAACTGCATCTCTGCAGAGGAGTAAGACCCTCCCTCAAAGAGTGTCCGGGATATGACATTAAGCAATCTGATGGTTAGGCTCCAGAAATGTAGAGTACCCCTTCATTGCTCTTGCTCTCAGGTCCACTCTGGTCCAGAGTGGTAGCATCTGATAGGTTCCAATCTATGTGTCAAATAGAACTGTTTGACATTTAAACTGTATGTATGCTAAATAGAACTGTTTGATCCTATAACTACATGTAAACAAATGACTGATGTTTAATTGAATTGTTAGTGATACATAGCAATACTTGGAACCATTAAACTGTGTACAACCGATTGAGTTATGTTGAATAGAATGATTAATGTTAAATAACAATACTTGTATCCCCTTCACTGTGAGCAAATGATCAATATTGAATAGAATTATTAGTATTAGTTAATAATACTTGAAACCATTTAACTATGAGAAAACAAATGATTAATCATAAATAGAATTAGTTGTATCAGATAAAAATACTTGAAATGTGAAAAAAATTACCTCAGGCTTGTTTAAAAATGTTATCAACAAAATGTGTTTACAAATCATGTAAATATTTATATATATGTATAAAAAGATTTTAGCATTAGATATTCTACAGTGGTTGATATGCCATAAAACCCAACCAAACCAAAGCAAACTCAGACTTTATTAATTCAGGATTTACTCTATATACTGAATGACTGCAGTCTTTGATTCTGATGGGATACACAATTACAGCCTAAGGAAGCTGTTAATTGTTACGAAGTTGACTCTTAAGCTTTTGCCTCAAAATTGGGTTTTCAAATTTCAACATATACTCTCTCTATATTTGTCTATTTTACTGCTTCTTTTGCTCACTCTATCTATCACATATTTTTTTAAATATCTTACTATTTTTTTTTGTCTAAATGAAATTATTTTATTTTTTATTCTCCTGGTTTTAATTCAGGTAACACTTTAGTTCATTAGTGACTGTTTAAAAAGCTCAAAGTGAAATAAGTAAATGAAAAACAACAACAAGCATGGCACAGTTGCCAGCTGAGTACCATTAATTACCGTTAATGGTAATTATGCCACACACACATACACACACTTCTTTTTGCCAACTGAAAGAGTAAAGTAACATTCATTATATATTTACGAAATTTGCAAAGTTATTTTTTTATAGATCTTTTTACCATCAACCAATCCTCTTGTCATTTTTTGAAACTCTTTTCTTTTGTAGAAAAGCTTCAAATCTAAGTTTTAATCTAAATCAGGAGAAAAGAGAGAGATTTTTAGTTTTGTTTTTTTTTTCAGTAGTTTAAAATTTAAGTTTTTTTTTTTTCTAAATCGGTGTTACTGGTTTTAAGGAAGAGTCTAGTAGGAATAGAAAATTAGTTTGATTTTGTACTTAAAGGCAGTCATAAAGCTATATGAATCCTTATTTTCAATTCTAAACAGGGACTCAGTTGGATCACTAAACTTTTGATAAAGATTTTCAACTTCAGTATTTTCATCAATATCTTTTATTCGTCATAATCATCAAATCATGCTGACAGCATAGATTCCCTTCATTCTCTCAACATCTGTCCCAATTGGTTATCATTCTTGGTAAGTCTTCTAGGTAGCATCCAGTGTCCAAACGGAACTGATAAATGTAAATTTCCACTGGTTGGTCAGTGCTGGTGTTTCCATATGTAGGAGCCTATAGAAGAATGTCACATGAGTTTGTTCTTATTTCACCAACAGTGCCCAGTATTTTTTGCTCATCTTACTTGGATGGCTAGAGAGATGGGAGATAAGTGGCTCTACAGCTGCTGTTTGGTAGAGCACAACTTCAAGGAATTGTTTAAAACTGCATGCAGAATTCTGGAATTCTAGGGAAGGAGAGGATGTAATACAAGTTTGACAAGTGTATAGCATGAGAAACCATGGGATGCAGCATAGTAGATGTGAAGCAAAGTGAATAAATCCAAAAGTGGTGCACTTCAATGGTGCACTTTACCTTATGGTGAGTGGAGGTATCTCTTAGGTCAATGGTCAGGCAGGAAAACTACTGCTATTCATTAAGATGTTGTCAGTTGATGGGAAAAAATAGCCATCAAAAGATTACCATGACTCCAATGACTTCTATGATTAACTAAAGCCAATTCATTCTAAAAAATGATCAATTTGTGCACAAAGAATGACATTCTGTACCAAAATCAAAATCCAAAATGGTTAGTCAGGTGGGAGTTCATTTGATTCATGAATTTGCAATCAACAGTTAAATTGCTAGATTCTTTCACATTTATCTGGACAATGCAAAAAAAAAAAACACTTTAAAATGTTATGAAATTCATACAACTTACAGAGGTAATGCTGATGGGCATTTCTTTGAAACAGCAAAGTTTTATCATGTATATTTGACTTATACATTTTAAACATAAAAAAGAAAAAGATTCTCACTACCACTGAAAAATATCTGAAAGTCTTAAAATTTACCCCATGATTGCAACTGGATCTGTTTATACATATATGTGTAGGGAGACAATTATTGTCTCCCTTTGACCTGTGGAATCCTGTCCTCGGTCTCCTGATAGTCATATGACAATCCCAGAATACACCTCATTCTCTTTCATCCCATGTTTTTGAATAGATAACACATGCCTTTTTATCCCAGACTTGATATCACCACCCAGTAAAGGAAGTTGTTGTTTGCCTCAGCATTTAAATGTAAAGCTCACATGGCTTTAAACATACATGGAACACAATTTAGCCTTTTTACCATTTTTGTACCCCTTTTCATATACTACTTGTTGATAGAAAAATATGTGCCTTCTTTATCTTGTCTTTCCTTTCATTTATCCAGTGTCAGTGTATTATTACAAATAGTAAATATACTATTGAGCCTTGGTGAGAGGAGACTCAACTAAATATCCTCCCTAGCACCAATCATCAAATATATGTGTGTGAGTGTGTGTGAATATATATATATATATATATATATATATTTAGAGAGAGAGAGAAGACTGTCAAAAGACTGGTTTCATCTAACCTAAAGCTAAACATTTAGCACTGTCCATCTGACCCAGACATTAAGTGATTTTGACACTTGTGCCTAAAGAGAAGTCGTACCACTAATTGTACGTATATACTACAGTCAATGCTTAATATTGGTCAAGTAATAATAAATTGAACAGCAAAATTTTAAGGTCCATTGTCATTTTCTTTTTTTCAGTCTTCAACATACATTGCTTGTGAACTTTTTTATTTCAGGAACTTTTCTTAAACACTGGCTGTTCTACTGAATTATTAGAAATATTTGAGCATTAGTATTCATAGGTTTGCTTTTTTTTGAATGATAACTTTTTTTATAACTTATGACTCAGATAATAGTAATAAATAGTGCATTGTTCCTGATGTACACTCAGAATTTTTTCTCATTTTTATTTTCAGAAAATTCCCTTTTGTCCATGCTGAATGTAGTTCTAAGCTTATCTCAGTTCATTCTATATATATATATATATATATATATATATATATATATCTCACAGTCTTTTCATATCTATCTTAGATTTATATATATATATATGTGTATATTTTGACATCTTGTTGGATTTACCAAATCCACCATTTCTCTCTCTCTCTCTCTCTGAGATAGATATGAACAGATTGGAATAGGCATTACAATGACTAGATGAGAAAGATATATTGTTAGATAGATGGATATCATAATTTTTTTCATTGTCCAATTTTATTTATTATAAATGCATAAAAACATTTACAATTATTCTGAGTTGTGATAATGGTACAGTCTGCTCAGAAAATATCTGTATATTTTTTACATTCTTAGCCATACTTAGCTTATCTCAGTTTCTATCTATCTCAATCTGTTCATATCTACTTTATATATATATATATATATATATATATATATATATATATATTTATATGAACACTGGGATAAATAGATAGATTCAAATATAGTGCAGCATTATCCATAAGACTGACTAGGCTGAAGCTTGGGGGCCCACCAAAATTGTACATGAGAGAGCATGAGAGAAATGTTGAGGAGCTCAAAGCCTAGGAACATTGCCATGGATTAATTCAGCATTTCTTAAATAGATATTACAATGAGTAGACAAGATAGATAATGCAACAACAATTGGTTTGGATAAATACTACACAACCAAATCAATAATCAATATTTTTATAGAGGGACTTTGAATATGATAATGTTCTCACTGATAACAAAAATGCTGAAAGTTGTACATATGTGATCTAATTTTATGGATGGATATTAACTTGACCTCAAGCTCCAATATAAACTATCCAAGGTTGACCTCTCAAGTCATTTGAGTCTATTGGTATTTGTCAGATTGCAACAGATTTCATTTCTGCCAAAACAGAAAGAGAGAGACATTTTTATTTCAGTTCTACCCAAATAGAGAGAGAGATTTTCATTAAATTTCTACCCAAATAGAGAAGCATGTTTTCATTTCAAACTATACAAAGTACCTACTGATGCTGGTCATATTATTGTTATATACCAGAAGAAAAAACAATAACACTTGTATCTTGAAAGATTCATCTCTTTTATTACAAAATAGTCAAAATAGTTAGTGAGGAAAAAGGGAGTCAAGAACTGCAAAGATTTACACCAGGTTGAGATATGATATATTCAGTGAGCTCTTTCTCTATGAGGCAGGCACAGGGCTGACTTAACACATTTAATCCTCTCCATTTTTTCTTCATTCTAGAATCATACTCACTTTCAACATTAGCAAATCTTGTTCATTTAGACTTTTCTCTATCTCTCAACCCAAGACTGCCTGACCTTCCTGAGTCAATGCACATGGCGGCAGGACATCTTGTGTCTCCTCTACTCTGCTCACTGTCCCCTGCAGTCACCCATGCATTCTTCCTTCCGGCATCCACCTATGCAATTCCTGTGGCATTTCTGCTGTCTTTTGTTTACCTAAAGACACAGCTGCATCCCATTTTTGAAATCCATGAACTTACATGGCTTATCAAAGGTCATTATGTAACATTATGGTACTTTATACATTGACATGTTGTGCATTGTGTTTGATTTGAAAGCCGCACAGATGAAAGTGCAACATAGTCTGATTTGAAAACTTATATTTTATGAGCTCAAATTGGGACATAAAGCTGCAGAAACAACTAAAAACATTTGTTGAGAAAAAGGTCAAAGAGCACTTTATAACCATACAATAACCAGATTGCTTTGGATATTTTACTCAGGTTGCAAAACCTTGATGATCAGGCAAGGTCAGAAAGGCCAAAAATTGTGGATTCAAAGTCTATGCTTCAATCCATACAGGCAAATCCAGAGAATAACTCCTGGAGAGTATTAAGCAAGCTTGCTCTTTCACAGTCCAGTCTCATTTGTCACTTCTGCAACCTTGGCAAAAGCATCCGGAACTGTCAAATTGTGCCTTACATAACCAAAATATTGCAAAATTTTTGTCTCACTCTACTACTTTGTAATCTTCCCTCCATTTTCAGAAAAAAGAGAAAAAAATAGGCATCTAAAAAGTCATTTGTTTACAAAACAGACTGAACACAACAAACACTATTTTGTTAATTATAAATTTTTTTTTCATGAAGATTATTATAGTTTAAACTTTGCTTTATTCCTTATTGACCAGAGTGATAATCAAACCTAAAGATATGTTTGTTAAATGTAAATCTACTGCTGTTGCCTGAATTAATCAAATTTTGTGTTGATGCTAAACAATGAGAGATGATTAATTTTGTGTAGAGGTACTTTTTTTTCTTAATAATTATCTAAGTTCAGTAATCCACAGGGGTTGGGATACTTGTTTGATTTTATATAAAAAAATAAGAATGATATAAAAATGCATGAATAATCTCTACTTAACCGCATCCCGAAATTGATAAAAATATATCAACTAAAATATCATTTTTCAAGATAAAGATTTAATGTATTTTGTTATTTACCAGCAAATAAATCCAAAAATGACATTAGTTGGGCTGAATTGGCTATAATCTTTGAAATAATGGGCATCACCTCAGATTATAATTCATCTCAATATCAGATTTTATACTCCAAATTTTCAAGCTGTACTCAAAAACCAGTTTTCCCCCATTTTTGAAGCCAAAGTAACTAAAACTAAAAATATCAACAAGGACACCTTTGCTTCTTCCAACATCTGTCCTAATCAACCATCACTCTTTGCAAGTCCTCTAGATGGTATAAAGTATCTGCACAGACCTGATGAATGTAAGTCTTTGTTATCAGCCAGTACTGGTGTGTCCATTCATATGAGTCCAGAGAAGAACATCAGTTATGAGTTCATTCTCATGTGCCCAGCATGTTTTGATTATCTTAATTGGATGGTTTGTGGGATGAGAGGTAAGTGCCCGTACAGCTGTTGTTTTGAGGCATTCTGCTTGCAGGATTTGTACAAAACCACGTGCAGCATCCTTGTGTAGTTCCCATTATAAAAATGGTGTCATTTCCACTTAAAATGGCAAGCCTCTGAAATTAGTTGACTAGTTCATATAACTTGGTAGCATTATCTCATCTACTGAAAACAATGTCAACACACACATTAGTAAAGCATGGACTGTTATTGACTGGTTAATGATCTACTTGATCCACAGAAGTTACAAGATCAGAGTGGACCTGGGAGTAATGGCAACAAAAGAGTGACTCCAGAGCTCCTGAACTTGAACCCCACCACAGGATACAGCTTAGTGTCATTCCAGGATATGCCTAAACAAGGAACAATAGAGTTTAGGTTAAAAATGATGACCTTATAAAAAAAAAAATTCTTAAAATGTCATTCAATATCTATCACCCTCCCAAGAATATTCTCTGAAACTAAAATAACTCAGAGCCTTATTATTAGAATCCACTGATATTAGTCCCCATGCAATAATGCTGCACTAATAAATGACCTTTGGTCACAATGTCAACTAACAACCTGTCACAGGAAACTAATGGCTAGACAACAGATACCTGATGTAAAGCAATTTTTTTCAACTCACTGAATTATGAATAACCATCCTGCAATACTTTTTTAAACATCATTAATTTATCCACTTGCAAATTTATTTAAAGTTCAGAGGTGTGGAGCATTAAAATTTACTGATTTAGTAAGATCATTATCCACATTTTTCTTGTTCTATCTTGTGGTAAAAACAACAATGATGAAAGTAATTGTCAGAATGAATCACAAAGAAAGAATTGTATGATTTTAATGTGATATGATTTTCATTTTAATTTCTTCTGCTTTTTATTCCATTTTCTCAGATAATCAATTCCAGGACTATCAACAAGAAATAATACTCATCAATTCATCATAAGTGATAATGCTTCATTGAATAAATTTCAAGGCTGGTTGGTTTTATGGTATGTCAGTTCTAGCTTAGTTCTTTTATACCATAGTCAGTTCAACAATTATGTACAGTAAAATAATGTATCTTCAAAATCAGTTTAAACAGTGAAACACTTCATTTTCATGAATCTTTTTTTAACTGATAGATGGAACCAAACCAGTATTACCAATCTAGGTCTGAGTGGGTCTGGGAGTAATGTCAATTAAGAGATAGCTCCACATTCCCCTGAGATTCATGACTAGAGCTTCACAATTTGCAGTTTAGTGTCCTATCCCGGACACCACATGTTTTTGGAGAGAGGTCTTACTCTTTTTCTGAGGATGCAGTTGTTTCATAGCCAGATATGAATACGTGAAATAGACATATTCATACCAGTACGCAAAACATTCCTAATGTCCATAACGCACATATATAGATAACATAGGAATCCTGAAACACAAAAAACACTTACGACTTCTTAGTTCAGGTATGAAACTTTTTATTACCTTTGAGTTAAAAGGTTTTTCGACATAAGCAGAGAGATATACATTCTTTCTATGCTGACTTTTCCATCTGCTCCCCCACCCTCACGTGCAGCACCTGCCGTAAGGCTTCGGCAAGCTCCGAAAGTCGACCTTCTTCTTCAAAGGCAAAAACTCAACTCACTGTCTTTTCTCTAATTCCCAAAATCCTCCACGCACACTTCCAGTGCATGATGTCATTCACACCTCCTGGTCTCATTTTCTATCTGGGATTTTTATTTTGACATCTCTGAATGACACATCCTCCCCGCATGTGCATGAACACCTGCACTCATGTTGCACCTAACTAACCTATGCGCTAAGCAAAAGGTTCTCAGCCGAACTAAACCGAAAGGCAAGATATATAAAACGAAATCCCTCGGCCATTATATTACACAGTCAGCATACCAACTGTGCTAATTTAAAAATGATTTTATGACTAATATTATTAGTTCATGTAAATAAACATTAAAAGATGATAGAAAATTGAGTGTTTAAGGAAAAGTAAAAATAAAAGTTATAAAGCTAGAGTTGAACTTTTCTAACCTGTTGGCCTTTGAAGTTTAATAGCTAAAGCAGCTTTTTTAAGATGGAAAAAAAAGGAATAAGAGTTTGAGTTTTATTAGGAGCTTATTCTTTATTCCAGTATTAAATATCATTTGATATGGTCTTACATTACAATTACTCCCAGTTCCACTTTGACCTGGAATGAGAGTCTCTGTTAAAACATCTACTTGACCCATGTATGGGTCAAGTAGATATTTGAAAATTATTAGATAAGAATACTTGAAATTATATAGAAATTATGCAACCGTGTACAAATTATTCATCTTAGCTCGTAAATGAAACCATTTTTAGGGCTACCATGAATAGTTTTCTCCTTTAAATAATTTGTATGTCCAGTAAGGTTTTATATGAGAGTCCAAAAACCTATTCTTCACTTCTTTTTGCCTCTAATATGTGGAAGGGATACAAAATCAAAAAGTGCTTGATAAGGGTTGTAAGATAGGCAATTGACTTTACCGTTAACTTGCATGAGTTAGAGACAATGCCACTACTTGTTATAATGAAGAATATTTCTTAATAACTGTAGAATGTGGGTTTGAAAAGTTGCAATAAAAAAGCAACTGAAATTTAAGATGAAAGAATTACCAGCTGAAAGTTAATAATAAATGATAGATAAATTCTTAAAATAAGCTGTGTTTTATTGCAATGGCACGATCATCTTTCATCTGTAGAATTAAGAATATTAATTTGTATTGAGTTCCTAAATTGCAAAGATGTGTTTTGAAGATAAAGAGAGGAAAAAAAAAGAACAGACAAAAAGAATTATTTTTCACAAAGAAATTTTGTCTTTTGGGAAGTTGTTAAAATTATAGATAATTTGGTTCATTCTTCAAATGTCTACCAATTTATAAATGAACAAGACAATTGTTAAAATTGAAGGTGGTGATTAATCTTTGTTGTATTAAGTAATTAATTCTGTTCCTTAATTGCAAATATGCCTTGCAGAATTTCAGTCTTGTTATTTATAATTACATGGATTACAAAGGCAGGCTTACACTAAAATAGTTATCTTTTATTGTAGAAATAACTCAAGTTATTATCATATGTACTGTCTATAATATAACTATACTCGTCCAGTAAACAATGTGAAATTGCTGCACAAATATGTTTTAGTTTGGTTGAGTTTTATAGCATATCAAACCTTATGGGTTATTCAATGCCAAATCTTGTTTATACATATGATTTATAATCAGATAGTTTGTAGGTAAAATTATTTTTAAATGAGTCAGAGCACATTTGTTGGCACACAGTTCAATGGTTTCAAGTATTGCTACTTAACACTAATAATTCTATTAGACCCATAGATGAGACCCAAACAGGTACTACCACTCTAGGCCAGAGTGGACCTAGGAATAATGGCAAGGAAGAAGTACTTCACATTCCCCAAAACTCCAGAACTGAAGCCTGACAAACAGATGGCTTAGTGACATATCCAGGACACTCGTTGGGAGTGGTCTCTTACTCCTCTAGAGAAATGCAGCAAGCATTTTCTACAGTCCCAGCTGAATGGGCAGATAAATATGGTTTGGCTTATTTTCTTTGTTTAATGGAATACACCTCTTGTGGGTTATCTATTGCCAAAGTCATCCTTGTAGAAGGACAGAAGTAGTACTGCTTAACCCATAACTATAGAGAATAAGGGAGTTCAAACTTTTCTTAAGGGTATTTCTCCTTAAGTGAATGTAATCGCACGACTGGAGTTTGAACTCATTACCTACTATATTGCAGTCTAGCACATTTGCCTTAACACCACAGAAACTCTCCAGTATAAATACGTATCATGATTTAATACTCTAAATATTATAAAGTCCTTTCTTATTTTTTTTTACTTAAATTCATGCTATCTTACATTGCAAATATATTAGCATTGAAATTCTATGTCTTCATTTAATAAAAATTCAAGCCTTTGAGCATTGTATCAATCAGATTGTTATGATGTTACCAAATAAGTTATTCAGTTTCAAGTCTGTATTTTAATGTCTTTCTATTGTATAGTCTCTTTTCTCCAAGCAACCTGACAATATATATCAATCCTATTTCTTCATATGTAAATCACATACAACTACTATACAATATCACAAATAAAAATACTGAGCTATTTTTGTCATTAATTCAGGACTAAGTTATCTTTTATTTTCTTATTATTGCTTTTTATCGTCATTATTTTTGCTTTTACTTTTTTTTTACTTTTGATCATATAGTTGAATTTTATCAGAATGAACATTTGATATTCTGTGACATCACAGCTTTACTTAGCTTAACTTAGAACAATGCCAGAAGTATAGAAGACTCAGCAAGAAGACTCATCAATAGTTAATCATAGTTCAATGTGAATCCCTCTTCATGACAACTGAAAAAGCAAGAGTGATTTAAAAACAAGTAGTCTCTAAAAAGATTAGAACTTGCATAGTGTTTCTCTAAATTGGATAATATTTTATAAAAAGGGTGGGGAACACATTAGCCAAAAGGGTGTGAGTGTTTTGGTTTCTTTTCTTAATTACATATCAACCTTTATTGGTTATGTAATGTGATATCTATCCTTTTAGATGAATCGTAGTGGTACTATTTAACCCATAGATTGGGTGATAAGGGGTTCATACCTTTCCCAAGTGTATTAGTCTGAAATTGACTATAATAACAGAACTGGAGTTCAAATTTGCTTACTAGTATATCACAGTCCAGCATGTTATGGAGACACCTATACAAAATAGTGTCATAATAACAACAAAAAGAAAGATACAAGTCTAAATAACCTAAATGTTAGTTCCTTGTTGGTAGGGCTTAGTAGAGATTAAGCCCCCTCCTCAAAATAAGGTGTCCTGGGTGTGACATTAAGATGCATCTGATGGTGAAGCTCCAGTTTTGGAAATCTGGAAAATTTAGAGTATTCATTCACTTTTATTACTTCCAGGTCCACTCTGCCTTGAAGTGGTAGTTTTTGTTTGGGTCTTATCAATAGGTCAAATAGACCTGTTCAAAAAATATTTATACTCAATTGTACTATTTGCAAAAAAAAAACCTTTTAAGAAACACCAATACTAAAATGTAAATATAAATGTACAATAAACAGAATTCCCTAACATCAACACATAAAATAACCCTAGACATGTTGACATGCCATTAAAATCCATCAATGACAGTTACTGATAAGTGTATTTCATTTTAAGTGTTTGGTTTGATTTGGTTTCTTTGTTTAATTGCATATCAACTTTTGTGGGTAACTCAATGCAAATACCATCCTTGTAGAAAGACAATAGAGGTTCTATTTAATGCATAGTCTGGTGGATAAGGGGGCTCATACCTTTCTCTTGGGTATTAATCCAAAATTGAATGCAATAGTTTGGTAAGTTTGAACATACTATGATGTTGCAGCCCGGCATCTACCTCACGAGGACTCCACACTATACAAGCAGTATACATTATCATAACATTTACAATAAAATTAAGAAACAAGTTACAAATTAATATTGGAAATATTTCCTTCAAGAAATTAAAAGGAAACTATGCCATCTGTTATAACTATTATAGATAAGCAAGCAACAATAATATAAAGAACAATAAATTAAAAACAAATTAACAATGACCACACTTCATCTTAGAAATTAACACAAATTATTTTAACTCTAAAATGCCTTTTATTTCATTCTTAAAGCATTTTGAATGATATATTCACTCTTGAATAAAGGATCTGCTCATGTTTAACAGCTAAAATATTCTTCTAGATAATTATTATGTCAATTATCAAAACATATTGTCCATTTAATTGTCTTTAAATTTTCACTTTCCATTATCATAATTATTGCTGAAAATATTCAACCATTTTATGTTTAAAAAAAAAAAGAAAAGGGTTCTGTTTCATTAAACTCACTCCAGAATTTTGCTGTCTTGGTTTAATCAAAAATTTTAAAGTAGCACAAAAATTAACATTTAAAAAATAAGTTTCTGCATTAAAGAAGATTAAATTACTAGCATTGCACCCATCAAAAATAGCAGGATTATTCAAGAAAAAGAAGAAATTTCAAAAGATGAAGAAGAAATGAAGAAAAGAAATGTATGAATGAGAAATGAGAAATTTGAAGAAAAAAAAAAAATGAAAATTTAAGGAATGGTATAGTTGGGTGACTTAGATGTAGGGAGAATATCTAATCAAGTTCTCTCTTTCCAAAGACTAATATGAGTAATAAGATATCTATGATATATTAACATTGAATAAATGGAAGGAAAGACAAGCTAAGCATAAAGAAACATTTAATACATACATAATATACTTACAAGAATTGAAAATAATACACAAATGTTTCATAACAGATAAAATATACACATATTCTTTTTCAAGCTGGGAGAAAGTAAAAGGCGTACAAAAAAGGAAAAGGTCTTATTTGAGATAAATGTCTGTAAAAATAATAGCCATGCAAGCTTTACTGAACAATCTGGCTGAGCAGAAGACAATATCCTAACTGTTCAATGAACAGAAGCAAAGAGGAGAGTGAGAAAGTTTCTTGGGGAGTCATGTGACCATCCATGGGCCCTCTAATAGACACTCTCTATGTTCAAGGGAGTAATGGTGTAATGGTTATCGTCACAGGAAATGGACACAGCCACACGAGTTCAAATCCTAGACGAGACTGATTGCATTTCACATAGCACTAATACCCTTGTGAAAGGTATGAATCCAATTATTCTCCCTCCAGCTATGGGTAAATAGTAGGACAGACTAGGTTCTTCAGCCTTGTTGAGGCAACTAGTCTAGAAGAAGGAAAACTCTGAATTCAAACCTGTTGAACTCCGCTTTAAAAATTGACCTTTTGTCATATCCTGCCCGAGCAGAGGGGTTGGTAAATATGATAATCATTTATTGTCTCCCTACAGCATTTTGGGTTGTCTATGCAATCTAAATGGCAGCATTAGTTGCACTGGAAAATTGAGAATGCTAAAGTATTGTTTGATTGAAACCCTTTAAAGTCACTTTGAGTAAACAAAAGAAAGAAATGACAGAATAAGAAAGAAGGCAAGAGAGATTGAAAAAAGATAAAGAACATAGAGATACAGAGAAGTGCAAAGAATAAAGAACAGAGAGAAAGAGAAGAAAAAAAGAACAAAGATGGTTGGTTTGGGTTTTATGGCATATCAACCATTCTTAGTTGTTCAATGTCAAGTCCTCTTTATAGATATTTATATATCAAATACATGATTTGTAAACACATTTTGTAGATACACACAGTTAAATGATCATTGAATCACCCTCATATATGTATAATAGGTCTCTACTCAGTCAAAAAAATCCCCATATTTATTGAATCCCCTTCATATATATGAAACGTCTATTCTCTGTGAAAATAATTTCCTTTATTTATTGAATGATCCTGGTGTATATAATATGTTTGGTTTGGTTGGGTTGGGTTTTATGGCATATCAATCATTGTTGGCTATTTAATGCTAAATCCTGTTTTTACATATATATTAATGATATGTGGTTTATCATCAGATTGTTTCATGTTATATCCGGAAGACTCGGTTGGGAGTGGTCTTACTCCTCTGCAAAGATACAGTTGGTGTATTTAATAGCCCCAGCCGACTAGGCTGAAGAACAAAGAGATTATTTAGTCTTCCCAATTATTCATCACAAGAAAAAAAATCATAGATACCTTCTAATTTCTCAGCAGTCATCTTTTTGGAAAGAATCTAATTAACAAACTGTATGTCAAATAATACCTTGCAGAACCATATATATGACATTTTTCTTTACTTTGTTCTGTGAGACTGATAAATATTAGTTTATATATAAAATGCAATATGATTCTTAATCATCAGGTAATCTAATAAAAAAAACAGCATATATTATAGGAGACCTGTTCATGGAAAGCAACCACCAAATTGGATTTACATAGAACTGAAAACAAATATATTTTAGAAAATATTTGTTGTAGAAATTTCCCTGCTCCAACACTGTTTGGTTTGATTGTTTAATGGCATATCAACCTTTGTAGGTTATTTAATGTCACAGCCGTCCCTGAAGAAGAACAGTATTGGTACTATTAAATCCATAGCTGGGTGATAAAGGGCTTCATATCTTTCCCGAGGGTATTAGTCTGAAAGGGAATACAATTGCGTGACACTTTCTATGATGTCATGGTCCAGCATGTTGACCACAAGGCTGCTGTTAGCCAGAGGCACGTGTATTAAAAGCCCCATATTTTGCATGATGGGTATACATGAAAAACAGATGAGAGTGTTGATTGGTTGGTTTGTTTTATGGTGTATCAAACCTTTTCAGGTCATATAATGCCAAATTAAATTTCAAACAATTCAATTTAGTATAATTATAGTATTTGTTTATTAACAGTTAATGTCAAAACAGTTCTATTTCAAACAATTCAGTTTAACATAAGTACACAGTTTAGTACTATTCAAAATCAGTTCTATTTCAAGCAATTCAGTTTAGCATAAGTACACTGTTTAAATGTCAAAACAGTCCTATTTCAATCAATTCCGTTTTGCAAAAGTTTACAGCTTAGTTCTGCTTCATCCATAGATAAAATCCTACCAGGTGCTACTACTCCAGGCCAGATTGGACCTGGGAGTGATGGCAATGAAAGGGTACTCTGCATTCCCTACAGCTCCAGTATTCCTGGAATCTCACCATCAAACTGTTTAGTGTCATAACTAGGACACTCGTTGTGGGGGGGAGTCTTACTTCTCTGTAGTCGACTGGGCAATACATACTTGGAAAAAGAGTGGTTTTTATGAGCAATGTTATGACCAAGAGACAAATCTCTATGCCCCCAGAAATAACACCTGACCAATACACTGCTTCTACTCAACACCTAAGTAAATCAACTAGTTTTATCCTCTTAGAAGTCCTATCAAATTGAACATTCACTATATTCAACTCTACTGATTTTAGCATGAATTATTCTAATCATTTCTTTCACAAAAATGGCATTCTGTTATTATAGAATATATTTTTTGTAGCAGGGTCTAAAGTACTGATGACAGAAGGTTGGTTTCGTATTTTTTGTAATCTTGAAGTACCAACATTTACGCAAACAGAAAAAGAGTTAGAGGTAACAATTCAAATGGTTTTCGAGGAATGGTGATTGAATATTGTTTTTTTTTGTACAGAATGAATGTGACGAATAAACATCAACATATTTTTTTGTCTGAGCAAACTTAATAGAATAATGGTTTGGTTTCTTTAACCTTCATAAATAATTCAACACCAAAACTTTTAACTTATAGAACAGTAATGGTACTATTTAACCCATAGTTGGGAGAATAAGAGGGTTCATACCTTTACCAAGGATATTAGTTCAAAAGTAAATGTGGTGGCATGACTGGAGTTTGAACTCACTCACTTAGATGTCACAGTCCAGCACATTAGCTATCCCCCACCCACCCACTTTATAAAATGAATTCAGGAATGATATAGGATACAAAGAGTTCATAAAGTCTGTATGCTGAGAAATTTCCTAATGTGGTTGAAAAAGCCTTAGGGGAGGTTGTAAAAATCTTCAACAGAGAATTACAATTTTTTTTTGTGAAGGCTGATGTGTTTAAGAAATGTATTCTTCAATGTGTTTCAAAGTTGTTGGGTGTGCTTAGCTGACTGATGCTACAAGCAGTGTAGTGCCAAGCGCAGTGTCCAGGTTGTGGGCCCAGACATCTCAGTGCTGGTTAGAGGTCACAAGGAGAAGAGCCTGAGTCTTCATGTGCTTGCATTATATGCTTCTTTGACCACACCACCTAGAGGCTATTAGCAGAACTCTTTGGCAGACAAGGGAAGTAATAACCTTTTGTATCATCTAGCGCTAAGTAGCAGAACTCTTTGACTGACAAAGGAAGTTAATCGCATGCTGTTTTACTTTGTTATACCATTGTCCAATTTCTTTCGACCAAATCCAGCACCAAACATATTCATTCGTCAACCTTTCAACTTCTCCAAAGACTATGCAACAAATTCCAGTATTGGTTATAATATATGAAGGAGCTGAGAATTCCATAAATTTCTAATTGTGTGTGTGAGTCTGAGTGAATGTGTGTGTCACCCAAACAGAGTTCTAACTGGCATAATGAAAACCCAGGAAGCAACATGCTACAAAGCTGCAGCTGTACAACCACTTACCTTCCATCTCACATACCATCAAAGACATGCTCTGTACTACTGGGGAGTAAAGACAAACTTCTAAGTGATGTTCACCTATGGTCTCCAACATATCCGCACACCAGTGTTGGTCGACCAACAAAACTCATTTGTTCACCAGCTCTGTTCAAACACTGGATGCCGTCTAGAAGACTTAGCAAGAGTGATGACCAATATGGTGAGAGAGAATGAGAGAGAGAAGAATCTGTGCTGTTGACATATCATGATGATAATGATAAATTCAGTTTATTTTAGAAGAGGCAAATATTTGCCTTCTCAGCGAAAATATATGGAAACCCTGAAATCTTTTTTTTTTGTTTTTAGTTGTAAATGCTAATTAAAATGAAAATAGGAAAGAAAATTAAGTACCTTTGATGTACACAGCACTTTGCACTAGATATTTGCCTTCTAAGCAAATAGAGATGAATAGAAGGAAGGAAGATATGTAGCTGGTATACTATTGATCCAACTGGCTTACAAAAAGAAATAGACATGTCAGGTTGGATGTTTTCTATCTCTGGTGAGATTTTTCACAATAAGAATGTCACATTTATATGTTCTGAATGGAAACGGAAGATACCGGAAGGTATTTCAATTGATAAAAAGGATTTTTTTTTGTCGACAATGAAGGTCTTTTATAAGTAAGACTTGTTCAATAATGATTTTTTTTTCCAACTTTCATTTCTTTCTTTCCTTCCTTTTGCTCTTTTATTTCCTTCTATTTGTTTTCTTTTCCATTTTACCTGCTGGTTTAATCTTTCTTATTTCAATTACTTTCTTTTTTTATCTTCTGAGTGTCCATTTTATTTTTTTTTTCTCTTCCACATTTCTTAATCATACTTTTCACTTTCAGTTTTCTCCTATTAATTCCTTGTTTACTCCGAAGATTCTTTCTTATTCTTCATCTGATTTTCATTTTTTCTGATGTGACTTTTTCTTCCTTTTTTTTCCTTTTCTTACCATATTACTTATACACTATTTTATTATCTACTCACAGTTTTCTTCCTTTCGGCCTTTTCCCTCTTCTTCATCCTTCTTTCTTTATTCTTCTCTCTTTCATTCTTTCTTTTTCTCTTCTTTAAATGCACAATTTTCTCTTTTATCCTTTTTTTAATCCTTCACTCTCTCCCTTTTTATTCTTTTATTCCTCTCCAACATCTATTCTATTTCTAAACTTCTTTCAAATATTTCTCCTCGGTTTATTTGTCTTCTTGATTTTACTTTCTCTCCTTCACCCTTTCTTTGATTTTTCTTTCCTTCATTCTTTCTCGTTCTCTTCTTTCCTGCATTCTTTTGCTTCTTCATCCTACCTATTCTTCTCTCCTTCATCCTTTCTTTTCTCTCCTTCATACTTTTTTCTTTCACCATTTCTTTCTCTCTCATCCTTCTTTTTCTCTTCTCTCTTTCGTCCTTTCTCGTTCTCTTCTCTTCTTCATACTTTTTTCCTTCACCATTTCTCTTTCTTTTCTCTCATTCATCCTTTCTCTTCTCTTCTGTATTTTTTTCCTTTTTCATAGCTACTCTTCTTTTAGCTTGATCAAGTATTTAGCAGATCTAATCAAGATTGAAACCCTACCCTCAAGTGAGATGTGGGGCTCAGCACATTTCCATATGCATCTTAAGATGCTGATCAGTCATAGAAATGTGTTCATTAATCCCAGCTTTTGGCATTGATATCAAGCAAGATTTTTATTACAACTCAAAGGTTCTTTTTCTCGTTTTTTTTTTTTTTTCACATTCAATGGCTGTTAAACAAGCACCACCAACAGGAAATAAAGATAAAAAGCATCAAAAATAATTTTAGAGAAAAACTAGCCAAAATATAAATAATCAACTTACAGTAACTTAACTTTGTATTCAATCAATTTTTTTATGACCTTACCCTTAACCCCTACACCTGAATTTGCAACCAAGATTACTTCTGCCTCAGTGGCACACAACAGTAAGACTATCAAATACAGTCCTTTAAATTATATAATTCTCCTTTCCCCCTTGGGATAAGTACCAACAAAATTAAGTCTTCAATCAGCACTTGAGACAGTGTTAAGGACCTGAGCCTGGACTTAAATTCGGAACAATTTCTCAAAGATACAATGGGTGAATGTTAAGAGTATTTTTAGCTAACATTGCTGCCAAATATCAGATATTTGAGACAGTTCATTGCTTCCATGATAAGAAAAGGTAGAAATACTGAAGTAAAAATTTTCTGATAGGAAGTATCATCAAAGTTTTGATAAAAGAATTAATAAAATTAAATGCAAAATCTTTTAAATTTGATACTTGCATGTTACTGCCCAAAACTATATGGAATTTGGAGAACATATGAGATGAATGTAGTACAGGTATTCCCACTACTTTTTATGTGCTGTTTCTTATGTGAGCCTGTTTGCAAACATCAGAAAGTGATAGAAATTCGTTGTTAATATACATACTTACCTCTCTTGGTCAAATTTCAAGAACTCTTTGATATAATCTACATTCTGGTTTTCTTATAACGTGGTTTAATTTGGTTTGGTTGCATATCAACCTTTGTGGGTTATTTAATAGCAAAGCCATCCTCTTAGAAATTAAGTAGTGTTACTATGTAACCCATTATTGGGGGCATAAGACAGTTCATACCTTTCCAATAGGTTTTAGTCTAAAAGTGAATGTAATAGCATGACTGGAATTTGAACTCACACACTATGATGTTGTAGTACAGCATATTAGCCATTACACCATGAGGAAACCTTCCCTCATAACTATAACAGTATGAATACAAGTACATATTTTTATATTAGGAGTGCACTAAAATACCCCCTATTTATTTCCATGGAAACTATAAGAAATTCAGGGAACATATAAGCACCATTATGTTATGTAATCGGGTACCATGGATTTTACAAGAAAGTTCTGAGTATCTTTTGTATGCACCCATATATTTATCCAACAAAAATTAACAGAATATTTCCTAATCCATCTTAAGCATTTATTTCTATATATTTAACACAATTAACTGCAGTAGTTTAAAGAAAGTTTCACACTGTGTGTAGAGACAATTCACAGATTAACTAAAACTTTAGCTTGGTTTGGTTTCTTTGTTTAATGGCATCTCAACCATCGTGGGTTATTTAATGCCAAAACCATCCTTCTGGAAGAACAATAGTTGTACTATTTAACCGATACCTTTCCCAAGAGTATTTGTTCGAAAGTGAATGTAATAGTGTGACTGGAGTTTGAACTCGCTTACTACAATTCTGCAGTCCAGCACTTTAACTATTATGCCACAAGGACAGGCTTCCCTTAAACTTAGGGAGAAACATTTTTTTGATTACAAAAAATAACAAAAGAAACATAAGTTTTTTTTATTTAAAGAAATAGTGGAAGTTTTATCATTATTGTCAACTAAAACAGCTAAAAAAGAGTCTATTTTTAGTATTAAGTTTGGGAGTGAATTTTAAGGCAGAATTTGTAATGTTTTTTCATGCTGTGAAAAACTTTGAAAAAATTAATGGATTAAATAAATCTGCAAAATAAAGCATTGTTAGACTATACACGTTTATTTGATTTAGAATGTTAGCAAATGTCTTAGTTGCTTGAGAGAAGGTCAGAATTTAAAAGAAAGAAAAAAAAATCCACCCACTGCCAAATACTTCTACATACAAACACCCAATAGTATAGGAACAGAAATAATTTTACAATTTGCAGTAATGGTCAAATAAGCAAACAAGAAGCAAGAAGATGTTTAGTACAAAGATAAAGTGGGAGATGTTTACAGGAAAGTGCTGCACCGATAAAATTCTGCACTTACATACTGTCCTATTGTTTAACACATTATGTTCACGCTCTCTTACACAAGCAATCGTCCAATGAAAGTTGGAAGCTTTTGTTGCCATGACAACATGCAACTCACACAATAATTCTAAATTTTGATAGTAGGTTATTGTTTGCATCACTGACCTAAGAGAAAAATGTCCCAGTGACCAATAATAAAAATGAAAGTTTACCAGTTTGAAATGTAAAATTAATAACAACAACAAGTCATGAATGGCAAAGTAATGTTGTTATGGGTTTGATTGACAGGTTGGTTGTTTGGGTTTTAAGGCATATCAACCTTTGTAGGTTATTTAATGTCAAATCCATTTTTATACAAATAAACTGTTCTATTTCAAACAATTCAGTTTAGCTTGAGTACACAGTTTAATTGTAAAAAACATTTCTATTTCAGGCTATTCAGTTAAGTCAAACACTTCTAATTTAAACAATTCAGTTTAGTATAAGTATAGATTTTGTTTATACACAGTTAAATGTCAAAGCAGTTCTATTTCAAACAATTCAGTTTTGCATAAGTATGCAGTTTACATGTCAAAACAGTTCTATTTCAAGGAATTCAGTTTAGCATAAATATGCAGTTTAGTTCTATTTGACCAATAGATAGGACCCTATCAGTTGCTACCACTCTGGGTCAGAGTGGACCTGAGAGTGACGGCAATGAAGGGATACTTGGCATTCTCCAAAGCTCTAGCATTGCTGGAAACTCACAATCAGATTGTGTCATATCAGGACACTCATTGGAGGAGGGTATTACCCCTCCGCAGAGATGTAATTGGCGTATTCTCTAGCCCCAGCCAACTGGGCAAGTTATGGTTGACAGGTTGGTTACTAAAAATAGAAAAGTTTTCGCTCTAAGAAATTAAAGTCAATGAACAAAGAACTAGTTTCTTTGACAGGTGCCACTGGAAATAACATTAAGAAATTCAGAAATGGAATTTAATTCTTTTAATGGCACAGCAAAAACAAATCCTAGAGATCAATATAAAAATGAGAGCTCAGAGAGAACTGGGTAATGCTAAAATATACAAGATGAAAGTTCCACCTTATTTGTTTGTATAAGCCCTGTATGCTTGCCATGAATTCAGCTCAATTGATGAGTAGAACTTTGATCTGCATGGAGACAATTCGATGTTGCAGACCAAAGGAACAGTAGAATCACTTCTTCACGCATCTTCAACACAGGCAATCTATATGCCTCTTAGGGGTTAGGCATCATGCACAAACCCTGTTCGTATATCTGACATCCATCTCTTCTGTAGGTTCAAAGATGTCACAACATTGTAATAAACTTGAAAGGGTTTTGTTTTCAAGAACCCTGCTATTTCATCTCTGATTGTCATTTCATTTGGCTTTTCTTACTCTCTCTGTGGTTACCCCATCAACCTGTAAACATTGGGCTCACAACAAAACATTTGGATAGAACAAGTTTTCTGCTACCAAACACTATTTCTCTATCTAAAAGTGTTTTCTGTGCTCCCAGCTTCTGTAATAGTTTTCATGGAAATAGATTGGAAGTATTACATGTTGAGAGTATAAAGAAAAAAAAAAGGAAAAGAGAAAGAAAGAGAGTAAAAAAGAAAAAGAAAGAAAAATGACAAGACAGTTCATTTGCATAAAGGAAAGAATATTCAAATAGAGGAACAGTTAAGTTTTATGGTAATAAATTAGAGGCATTACTTTCAGAATATCCCTCATAACTTGTCTCGAGGTTTAAAATATAGAATTATCTCCATTACGAATTAATCTCACTGGTTGCCTCTCTCTTTTAGCCTTGTGTTAAAACAAGCTAAGCTTTGTAAATTAACTATTAACTTGTTTGTATTAGCTAGTGTTTGCATTAAGTTTGTTTTACCCTCAAATATTCATCAGGTTTCTCTTGGATTTATCTAGTTCTGCTTGAATTTCTAAAATAAAGAATTATACATATTACAGCATTGTATCATTTGGATGAGAATATCTGTCTTTGTTGTTTCAGTTATATTTTGTCCAGTGAACTACCCAATCTTTTCCAAATGTTCACTAGATTCAATAATTCCTGGGAATTTCAAGTCGAATCAATTATTTAACCATGTGAATAGATTATTTTCATCTCATTGTACATATTGGAGGGGTTATCTTATAACTGTGAATTCTTTGGGGGTGGGTAGTCTCCAGGGCAACATTTCAGTAAGTTTGAACTCCATTCACTTTTGGACCAATACCCCTGGGAAAGATATGACCCCTCTCCTCTCCTTATTTACCAACTATGAGTTAAACAGAACCACAACTGTTCTCCGACAAGGATGGATTTGGCATTAGATAATCCATGGAGATTGATATGCCGTTTAACAAAAAAACAAATCAATCTTTAAGTCTGATAGTGTAATAGATATATTACATATGTTCTAAAAGTAAGGAGACTCAAGTTGTATTCCCAAAGACTAAAATTAACAATGAATGAAATGTTAATTTTCTTCAAAATACATGGATTGATCAAAAACTTTTAAGTTTCACCCAGAAAGAACAAGATGACTGAATATTTTTGTTGTGGCAACATACTACCACTTCTTATGACACAGGAAAAGTCAGAATTAGTTTTATAGTTTTTTAAGAAGTTTATTCACTAAAAAAATTCAAAAATAAAATAAAATTTACTTTTTGACTAAAAATTTCCCAAAAAATAAAATGAATATCCTTGGTGAAAAAAAGGCAACCAGAAATTTAGAGAATGACATAAAAAAATGAAAAGAAACAATTCATATGTAAGATCTAAAATCTAATTTATACAGGATATATATATATATATATATATATATATATATATATATATATATATACATACACACAAACACATACTGGCCCATTGGCATAATGACTAGAGTGTTCACTAAGGTCTGGGAGACCAGGATTCAATCCCAGGTCAAGTCATACCAAAGACTCATAAAATGGTATTTGATGCATTCTTGCTTAACACTCAGCATTATAAGGTATGGATCAAGAGTAAGTGGAGCAATCTCAGGAAATAAATAGCACCCTCCCCTACACCTTTGTGTAGTTGCTATTGAAAAGGGAGCCTTCCTGTTATTCTCAACTACACTTAGCCAACTTATATATATATATATATAGAGAGAGAGAGAGAGACAGACAGAGAGAGAGTGAGAGAGTTCATATATACACTTCAGAAATGGTTGCAAAAGTCTTTTGAAGATCATTTTCATCAAACTCAAAGTTGTTCATGGTATTATTTTATAACTTGAATTGTTTTAATATTTTATTATTTGAATATTTGGTCGACATTTTCATGTATAGAGAGCACTGTAATAATTTAGCAGTTTCAGATCTCATCTACCATTTTAGAATTCAAATGGTGGTTTGGTTTGGTTTGGTCTGGTCTGGCTTTATGGCATACCAACCATTGTAGGTTATTTAATGCCAGATCTCCTTTATGCATATATTAAATATATGATTTGTAAACACATTTTGAAGATAACACTTTTAAACAAGTGTGAGATCATTTTTTTTTGCACACAGTTAAATGGTTTCACTTAATTTCAAACAATTCAGTTAAGCATAAGTACAGTATTTTGATTACAGTCATTGGTTTAAATCCAGTTTTTTGTTCACACACAGTTAAATGATCAAACAGTTCTATTTCAAACAATTCAGTTTAGCACATCAACAAAATTAAATGTTTCTAAGTATTACTGTATATTGCTAACAATTCAATTAAACATCAGACATTTGTTTACACATAGTTACATTATCAAGCAGTACTATTTCAAACAATTCAGTTTAACTTAAATACAGTTTTTTTCAATTACAGTGAAATTTAAAGAAACATAATTTCTAACAATTCATTTTAGCTTAAGTAAACAGCTTAGTTCTATTTGACCCATAGATAGGACACTATAAGGTGCTACCACTCTAGGCCAGAGTGGACCTGGCAGAGATAGCAATGAAGAGGTACTCCACATTCCCCAAAGCTCCAGCATTACTGAAGTCTCATCATCAGATTGTTTAGCATCATTTCCAGGACACTGCAGATATGCAATTAGTGTATTCTGCAGCCCCAGCTGACTGGGCAATTTAAATAGTGGCAAGTTCTGATTTATATATATATATGTATAGTATTATCTCATATCCAGTCAAGATTAAGACAAATTTTTTAAATCAGTGCAGTTTCGCTTTTATTCTCCATTAATACACATCACAGGATTTTCTATCTATCCCCTTTCTTAGGTAAATTAATTCTAATTTAGAAAGAAACAAACCCTGTGTTAACTATTGACAAAACCAAACTAAACCAGCTGGTCCATATAGAAATAGCAGAGTTTAGTACACAATGATTGCATAAATCTAATTGTGTACTAAACTCTGCTATTTTTATATGGACCAACTGGTTTGGTTTGGTTTTATGGTATATCAACCATTGTAAGTTAATTAATGCCAACTCCTCTTTATACATACATATGAAATATAGGATTTGGTTTGGTTTGGTTTGGTTTTATGACATTTCAACCATTGTAGGTTATTTAATGCCAAATCCTCTTTATACATACATATGAAATATATAGGATTTGGTTTGGTTGGGCTTTATGGCATATCAACTTTATTTAATGCCAAATCCTCTTTTTCATAAAACATTTTGTAAATGACATTTTCACAAAAGTCTGAGCTTTTTTGCACACAGTTAAATGGTTTCTAGTATTTCTATCAAATGCATATAATTCTGTTTATAATTAATCATTTGTTTTCACACAGGAAAGTGGTTATAAATATTGCAATCTAACACTAATAATTCCAATCAACATTACTCATTTGTTTGCCCACTGTTAATTGGTTCCAAGTATTGCTATGTATTTCTAAAAATTCACTAAAACATCAGTCATTTGAAATCACAGTTAAATAATCAAACAGTTCTCTTTCTAACAATTCAATTTAGCATCTATCATTTGTTTCCACACAGTTTAAATGTCAAAGAGTTCTATTTGACCCATTGATAGAACCCTATTAGAAGCTACCACACTGAGTCAAAGTGGACCTGGGTGTTATGGCAATGAAAGGACACTCTACATTCCCCAAACCTCCAGTGCTAGAGCCTTACCATCAAATGGTTTAATGTCATAACCAGGACACTCATTGGGGGAGTTTTACCTCTCTGCAGAGATGCAATCGGTGTATTCTATAGTCTCAGTCAAGGACAGCTGATAAGAGAAAAGTTGGGATTAAACTGATCACTAAACAGCCAAAATCAGTCTGACAGGTAAGTCCATGTGGCATAGTTGGTAGCATACTAGTCTGTAAGATTGTAGTAAGTGAGTTCAAATTCTAGTTGTGCTATTCTGTTCATTTTTGGAGTAAAACTGTGGGTATGAATATGAATCTGTTTTTCCCCTATCAGTTATGGGTTAAATAGTATCATTAATGTTCTTCTACAAAGATGGCTTCGACATTAAATGACCCTTGAAGTTTGATATGAGATCAAACAAAGAAACCAAATTAAACCATCTCGTCTAACAGAGTTTTATCTAAAGATAAGGAAAAAATATACTCTTTACTGTTAACAGGAGAGAGAAAAGCAATAATAAATATGAGAGAGAAAAATTAATATGTCAATGCTCTACTATCTGAATAGGTAGAACAGGATATGTGTTTGATCCTAATCTTAAATCCTTAATCTTTATGATTCCTGCATTTCTTCACTATCATAGAAATGATAACCTGAATGAGTTGCAATAAAGTGCAATTAAAACAAAGATAAATTATAATACTCCATAAATCATTTATAATAATGATTGATAAAGGTTCATCTAAAAACCATGTTTAAAAAAAAATGAAGAATAATTATATAACTTGTAATAAAAACGTATTTATTATAACTTCATGCTCATGTTTTTCCGCACTCACTTTTACATATTTCTTATCAGAGAGACAAAATTTCTCTATGATAGCCAGGCAGTAGAAGTCAACACCCTTCCTAAGTATATGTTGACATTCCTTTCAGTAGATGAGTTATTTGCTGCCAAGAGACATGGTCAACTAATTTCAAAAGCTTGCTGCTTAAAGTGGATAGGGCTACTTGTTTAAAATACATGAACTATTTTATTGCATTCACATAGAAGCCAATGCATCCCTCTGCATAGCAGCAGGAATTCATCTTGGGTAGGTGTATTTGTGAGAAGCATTAAATCATAAGCATAGTTTGGATCTGTCTTTGTTTCTGCAGGATATTTTCTGCCAATTGTCTTTTTTTAATGTGAAGCCATTTCCTTTTATTAGATATGCTGACGTTCATAGTATGTAATCTCAATAGCTTCTAAACATATATGGTGCTAATATATCTCTTTGCTAGACTTCAGTGACAATGCAGAAGAAGTCAATGGGAGAAAACCAGGGGAGAAAACCATTGATTTTGTGTTTTTGTATAGAATCAGCATAATGCTAACAGTTTCTTCAGGGAGACAATATGCTAGTAGTACTTGCTCCATCTCTACTTTGTTGATGGAATTAAACGCCCAGGAGAAATCTATAAATAATAGCGTTGCCTTAAGATTTTTTTGCACATTCTCTTATGATGATTAGATAATCAGAATTTATTTATGTTCTGGATTGATTTCTTGGAAAATCGTCCTAATTTTTCCTTAGAATTTTTCAGCAAAGCCAGATTTCTGTGTTGGTACTACGGTATGGACGCACCACCTGAACTCTATCAAAATGTATGAAGAAAAAGCTAGATGGGAACTACACAAGAATGCTAAATACTGTGTTGAACAAGTCATAGAAACAACACACTACAACAAAACAGCTGTAGCACTATTTCACAAACCATCAAAGTGGAACAAACAAGGCACACTAGGCACTGCTGGAAAAGTAAGGATAAGCTTATAAGGGATGTTCTGTCATGGACTACAACACATGGACACACCAGTGTTGGCCAACTAGCAAGGACTTACATACATCAGCTTGTGCAGGCACTGGATGCAGTCTAGAGGATCCCTCAGAAGTGATAGATGATAGTAATGGATGGTAAGAGAGAGTCAGGGTACTTCATTCTATCAGCATGACTTGATTATATATATATATATATATATATTCTCATTAGGTTTGTGTGTGTATATTCTAGAGTTGGCCGAAAAGTTCATATGATGTTATATCTACAGTTGATGATTCTTGTGACTAATTGTAATCTAAGAATTGCAACATCAATGAGGTATCTTAGTCAGCCTAAGAACTTTTCAGCCTACCCTCATATATGGGTGTAAGTAACTATAAACCAGCAAAAACGTCACATCATAAGAATATTTTCTATTCAAGCAATACACTTAAAATATTCTAATTTAGAGAATAAAGCAATTTTCATTTCAATTTCCAAATGAAAGCTTATTTCTAAAGGTCTTTGTAATAAACATCATTTTTTATCACTGAAATTTTCAATATAATAGTATAATCATTTAAATTCTCAATATAAGAGAATACTCATGAAAGGCTAATTAAAGTTCTTCACTTCTCCTGAACTGAAATATCCAAAATGAATTTTCAGGTCATATATATTTATGGCAGCAAAAAATAACTGCTGATCAGCAAATGAAACTACCATCAAATCATGATCCTAGAGTCAGGCATTGTTTCCAAATCAATGCATCATTACCACTAAACCAGAACACCTTTGCACTATCCTATAATAAAACCAGGCATTTTTCTGACTAATTTCAGGATGCAGCTTTTTGTATAGTCCCTTGTTGTATTCACAACTTTCCGCCTATGAAGCTTTAATTTAAATTAACAAAGTAAAATTTCAATAAACTGACTAGATGGCATGTCATTTCACTGAACATGAATGAGAACAGAATTTCCATGAAATTTATGTAAACTATGACTGACTGTGTTAGGAGGATTTTCTTTTCCAAAAGTATTTCTGATGATTGTGAATTCAACAAAGATCAGACAACACGAGTAAAAGATACAATAAACAGTTCAACATTTATTATGAATAGCAAAATGAAAAATATGTTCTCTAGTGGGGAGTATGCTAGCTAGTTCCTCTCTTTTGGCTGATTGTTGTTGGTATCATCCTATCATGTAATCATCACCCTAGTTTTGTTCTTACAATCTCCTTTTGAGGGTTAGGTTAGGTTTTATGGCATATCTAATATTGTTGGTTATCTAATGCCAAATCCTGTTTTTATACTTATTGAATATATGATCTGTTAAAATATTTTGTAGATACTCACAGTTAAATGATTAAACAGTTTTATTTCTAACAATTCAATTTAGTATAACTCAACAAAGTTAAATCATTCCAAGTATTGCTATGTATCTACAACAATTCAATTTAACATCAGTCATTTGCTTACACACAGTTAAATGAGCGAACAATTCAATTTCTAAAAATTCAATTTTGCCTAAATCCTTTGTTTTCACTCAGTTTAAATGTCAAACAGTTCTATTGGACCCATAGAGAGGAATGTTTCATGTACTACTACTCCAGATCAGAGTGGAACTGGGAGTGATGGCAATGAAGGGGTCACTCCACATTCCTCAAAGCTCCAGCATTACTGAAGTCTCATCATCAGATTGTTTAATGTCATATCCAAGACACTCGAGGGAGAGGTCTTATCCCTCTGCAGAGATGCAGTCAGTGTATTCTACAGCCCCAGCAGACTTGGCTGCCTTTTAAGGAGTAAGAAGGGAAGGCCAAATATATGGTGAATCCAAACTTTTCAGCAAGCATTTCTGTAGAAGATCATAAAGATGTAATGGTTATCATGGTGTAATGGTTATTGTCGTAGGAAATGGACATGGCGACACAAGTTCAAATCCTGAGTGAGACTGATTGCATTTCACATAGCACTAATACCCTTGGGAAAGGTATGAATCCAATTATTCTCCCTCCAGCTATGGGTAAATAGTAGGGAAGACTAGGTTCTTCAGCCTTGGTGAGGCAACTAGTCTAGGAGAAGGAAAACTCTGAATTCAAACCTGTTAAACTCCGCTTAAAAATTGACCTTGTGTCATATCCTGTCTGAGTGGAGGGGGTGGTAAATGTAGTAAATATGATAAAGATACTGACTCAAAATAACTGTGGGCACCTGCATATATTAAAGTGGGTGTAGATTAGTGAGAGAGTACTGTCTCTGACCCTTCCTGTTCATTAGATTGGCCACTTAATTAAATCTCCAGATAGCATTTGTTGTAGACTTTAACAACATAGGATTTTTCTTTTTTTAAATTTAATTTTTGAGGTCATATGAACTTGTAAACATCAAATACTTGTCACTCCTTTGCCTAGTTGAGACCACCAGGATTATTATCTATTGAAGAAAATATGATAGTCGTAAAGCATTTATTTAAACTTCTTCTTCATATGACAGAGCAAGAGTAGAAAATAAGAGGTATTGATAGGGTGATAGATAAATATATACATTAATTTTCATTTTATTTGTATTCATAGGTACTTTTTATTTAAGAAATTTTTTTAATTATATATATATATATATATATATATATATATATATATATATATATAATTATTTTACACATTTTTCTCTTTTTAGGATATTTTGTTTATATCATATGTATGTTCATTTATGAAACCTTGTGTTTACAATATAAGACACACAATCACACACACACAAGAAAAATAACTGAAATCCAAAACCACTCCAACTCACACACACCCACCCACACACACACAAAGAAAAAACATATAAAATATCAAAGAGGGGTAAAGCAGACTAAGGTAAACACACTCCAAGAGAAAGAGAGGATGACCTCTACATAAAACCTATAAGCAACTGAAAAACATTCAAACTGTGAACTAGAGCGAGTTCAAGTCTCATTGAGTACCTCATTAACAAGGCCAATATGCTCTCTGATGAAAGCAATAAGCTGGAAACATACACATATATAACATGTATGTAAGAAATCAATTGAAAAAATACATATCTCTTTGTGGACCTACCTATTTTAAAATATAAGATTAAGTATGGTGAATCCATTAGCAAACTACGATTGCTTTGTTTTTTTTTCTCTTCTATTGGTCATTTCAGAAAGTTAATCCTTTCTGCAAAGTAATAAACATTTTTATTTCATTGTTTCAAGTCTCAGCATTTAATCAGTGGACCAAGACGACAAATATCAATGGAAATAATATTCAATATAATGAAAATAAAGCAAACAGTTTAATTCTTTTGTATACAAAAGCAAAACAAACATCCACAGATGTGAATAAAGGAAGAAAAGTAAATAATGTATTTACATTACTATTTGAACATTATTTTCCAAGATTCTTATTATTGGCTTCTGTTTTTTTTTTTTTATAGTTTTTTGGGTTTTTTTTTTTTTTGTTATTGGCTAAATTTTTGAAAAATAGGATTGCTGACTAAAATTTGAAATCAATTTCAATTTTCTTGTTCTGACATAAAATAATAAATACAAACAAAAAATAAAAGCCAACAACACAAAATAATCTTGCTTAAATCTGATTGGCTACAGTTTTCTAGTCTGTACTGATTTTGTCTCCTGATTTTCCTCCATTTTGAAAAAAAGAAAAGAGAGACAATTTTACAAATTTTATAAACTCTGCATTCAAATTTTCTGCTTTCAACAAATTTTTAGACAAAAATATCATATTTCTGAGTTTCTTAAATCTATCTAGAAAAAAATTCTTCATATTTAGATGTCTGCACAAGATTTTTGGCTTGTAGTTTTACTCAACCTCACTTTTCTATTTCTGCTTTTGAATATTTTAACCCTGGGAGAATTTACCAAAAAAATAACTTGCCAGATAAACATTCTTTGCAAATTATTATTTTTTATTTTTTGCCTTTAATTTAGTTTATTCTTTGCCCAAAAATATTCAGTTGCACTGTAGAATACACAGACTGCATCTCTGCAGCAGTGTAAGACCCCTCCAACAATGAGAGTCCTAGATATGACATTAAACAATCTAATGGCGAGGCTCTAGACTTGGAGCTTTGGGGAATGTGGAGTACCCCTTCAATGCCATTGCACCTAGGTCTTCTCTGGCCTAGAGTGGTAGCACCTGATAGGGTCCTATCTATGAGTCAAATAAAACAAACTATGAGCAAACAAATGACATTTGTTAAATTGTGACTGTTATCTAGCAATACTTGAAACCATTTAACTGTGTGCAAAAAAGATCTCAAACTTGTTTAAGAATGTTATCTACAAAATACGTTTACAAATCATATATATTTGATATATATGTATAGACAAGATTTAGCATTAAATAACCTACAATGGTTGTTATGCTATTAAACCATGCAGTTTTCAACAAATCACTTGCCTCCGAGATGACATTAATATTTAGTAAATTTGAGAATCACAAAAAGAATATTTTGGTTTTGTTTGGTTTAATAGCATAACAACCATTGTAGGTTATTTAATGCTAAATCTTGTCTATACATATATATCAAATATATATGATTTGTAAACGTATTTTGCAGGTGGTGCCCGTGGTGTAATGGTTATCATCGCAGGATATGGACACGGCGACACAAGTTCAAATCCTCGACCTGACTGATTGCATTTCACATAGCACTAATACCCTTGGGAAAGGTATGAAACCAAATATTCTCCCTCCAGCTATGGGTAAATAGTAGGGCGGACTAGGTTCTTCAGCCTTGGTGAGGCAACTAGTCAAGGAGAAGGAAAACTCTGAATTCAAACCTGTTAAACTCCGCTTAAAAATTGACCTTGTGTCATATCCTGCCTGAGCGGAGGGGTTGGTAAATATGGTAAACGTATTTTGTAGATAACATTCCTTCATTAAATAGCAAGCCGCTGAAATTATTAGTCCAGTTCATACACCTCAGCATTCCTTGAGGAATTCACATCAAGCTTTTTCTCCAAGCATTTCCTTTCAGTCTTATTAGTGCAGTCATACAGTAGTACTGACACAGCTTGGGAGTAATCCAGTTCTGTAGTCTCTGAGAGATCAGATTTTCATATAATTGATTAACTGTCAATAGCAGTTCATGCTTTACCTATTGCTTTCAGCAGATGAGATATTTCTGCTGAGGTGTATGAACTGGACTAATAATTTTAGAGGCTTGCTATTTAATGAAGGGATAAAGCAACCTTGATTAAAGCACATGAACTCTGTTTTATAAATTTATATTGAGACCAATGCTTCTTGCTGATTGCTCCTGGCTATGTAATAGAGATTTGGCGAGAACAGGTGCAAAAATGGAATGTTGTTTAGAAGACAGTAATAGCTGATAGGGGATGATGATAATGAGTCTCCTTGTCCCTAATCTAGATTCAGTGTGACAGCATCCTTTATGGATACCAAGTAATTTTGTAACACAAGCCACATGAATTTTAATATAGCTACCACCAGTGTTGCCATCTGGTTATTTTCATCAAAACCACCCAACCTGATGGCATGTATATATTAACCACTACCTTCACCCCATAGAGCAGAATCAATTTGGCAAAGGACCAAGTTAAAAAAAAATGACAAAAGCAGTTTTGTTATTTCAAAAGGATCCTGAAGCATTGCTACTTGAGAGATTGATGCCAAAAATTTTAATTGATTTTTCGACCAATCTGATTTCGTTGATTCTTTTACTTTGATTCAGTTTATGTTAAGGGCACACAGTGTTAGTTCAGCAGACAACACTGTCCAGTATTAAAAAAATCTCCCAAGTAATTTATCCACTCAAAAACAACTGAATGGATGCCATAGCACTCTATGACTTATGACAAACTCCAAATGTTTGTTCCAACTCCTGTATTTCCACTAAATTCGTATAGAGCTGATTTCAATCGATGGCTGCTGTTTGTATTACTGATGGGTTGATTTTACTGGCATGCCAACCCACCAAGGATAATTTTATGCCGAGGGGTTTGGGAAATCATGTTCAGTGTGCAGTCATATTTCCTTTTTTGTGTAGATGTTTCTTCAGAGGCTTTTTTTTTGCACATGGTCTTATCAAATAATTTTTTAGGCAGATCTACTTGACTCATTGATAGAATCCTAATAGCTATAGCCCAGTTGGCTGGGGCTGTAGAATACACTGACTGTGTCTATGCAGAGGTGTAAGACCCTTCCCCAGCAACAAGTGTCTAGGATATGACATTAAACAATCTGATGGCAAGGCTCTAGACTTGGAGCTTTGGGGAATGTGGAGTACCCCTTCATTGCTACTGCTTCCAGGCCCACTCTGATAGGGTCTTATCTATGGATCTAATAGAACAAACTGTGTGTGCAAACAAATAACGGATGTCAAATTGTGACTGTTATATAGCTATACTTGAAACCATTTAACTGTGTGCAAAAAGGATCTCAGGCTCATTCAGAAATGCTATCTACAAATTGTTTTGATAAATCATATATATTTGATACATATTTATAAAGAGGACTTGGCATTAAATAACCTACAATGGTGGATATGCCATGAAACCCAACCAAACCAAATCCTATATATCTAATATATATGTATGAAGAGGATTTGGCATTAAATAACCTACAATGGTTGATATGCCATAAAACCCAACCAAACCAAATCATATATATCTAATATATATGTATAAGCAGGACTTGGTATTAAATAAGCTACAGTGGTTGGTATGCCATAAAACCAAACCAAACCAAACTTAACAGATACTACCAATCTGGATCAGAGTGGATATTGGAGTAATGGTAATGAAAGGATATTCCACACTACCCAGATTTCCAGAGCTGGAGCCTCATCCTCAGATGTAGTTTTGTGTTTTACACAGAACACCAATTCTTTTTGCTAAGAGTGTCTTACCCCTCTGCAGAGAATAAAGCCAGTGTGTTCTAAACTGAAATGCCTGCAAGATAAAATTCCAGAATGATAATTAGGTGATGTAACTAGTTGCTAGAGCAGCAAAAAAACTACAGAGATACTTCTCTTTCTCTCAGCATTAAGAAGACATAAATTTCATCTGTCCATAGACATCCCCACCTCAGAGGACCAGAGATATTTGTGCCACTGGCACATACACAATTCCAATTTGTTCAATTTGTACATGACACAAACTGAGTACAGACAAAATATTATGTCCATAGGTCATCAATGCCAAAAGCTTTCATAAATTACAAATATGAGTGTCATTGAATAAAGGAATTGATTTTTGCTTAAAGGGTTGGTAATAAGAAGCACTATGTAGAGTAGCAACTTTTTTTAGGGAAATCAATAAGGATGGATCTTTTCATATCCCTGAAGACTGTCAACATGAGCTTTTTTACTGACTGCTGAACATGGAACTTTTTTTTTTACCAGAGAGCCAGTTTGTTCTCACTCAGTAGACTTTCTTTTCAACTCAGATTCATAGTGGCAAACCTATGTTTAACCAATTTATAAACCTCTCCATACATATAGATTCTTTAGTAAATATAACATGGTTTTAACAGACCTCTGATCAAATCTAGAGTACTCTGTTTGATTAGTTGCCATTTTGAATAGCCTTAAAAGAAATATCTTTGCAAGATTAAAATAATTTTTGCTATAAACCAATTCCCAAAAATGCAGAATTTATATTTATGGAAAAAATTCCAGAAAACAAGCTATTTTGCATTTTTTAAGAAAATCCTTTTATTGAATAACTCTTACAGATCTATGAATAACCAATTATGAGCAAAATAAGCAAAAATAGTCTATTTCATTTCTGTTATACACATTCATACATCTTCCTTTTTTGAATCTTTGTCTAGGCTTTGATTAGACATTAATAAAATTGTCATAAAAATTGCTTCTTGGGTTTCTGACTCAATGAAATTCAATGTTCTACATGATTTATCTGTACTTATATTAATATCATAAACTTAGTTTATCTTTCATAGCATAAATAAACAATGTGTTACATGTTACTATTAAGACTTTCAATATTAACCATCATTTGTTTTTCAGCAAGGTAATGTCTAGTTGAATAACTTGATACAATGACAATGACAACAACTATTCAGTGTCTACCATAAAAAAAGCCTCAATGCTTGGGCCAACACCTATTTCCAAGATCTCATAACAAATAACCAAGTAGGCAACAGTAAGTTTAACTTGAACATAAAATCAGCTGGTGATAAACAAATCCAAGTTTCTATCATTTAGTGAATTGACATTACAGTTCATCTACAAAATTGATGAACATGACATAACCACCTTCAAATCTTTATATGCAATTCATGTTGCAACTAGTAGCACATCTTCATATGCAATACATGGTACAACTAGTTACACATCTTCATATGCAACATATTTTGCAACTAGTTGCACATCTTCATATGCAGTTCCTTGTACAACTGGTTGCACATTTTTATATGCAATACATTTTGCAACTTGAAAACAAAAAAAATTGAATTTCAACAAATTTAGAAAACTTTCCTAGCAGGAATTGCCCATACTGAAAACCAAGTTGAAAAAAATTGAATGTTGATTTTAGAAATAGAAAGGACCCTTCTACTTGAATTAATGCAATTGATCTGAAAGATTACAGACTTGACACAGATACTACATTCTGATCCACTGCAGAAAAGCAGAGCTGTTGTACATATAGAAAAGCAGATTTATAATACTGATCAGAAGTGTGGGGAATATTGCACAGATACTACATTCTGATCTTTGGCTGAAAAACCTAACAGTAATTCAAATAAATAAAGAGACTGATAGCAACGATCAGAAGGGTTGGGAATGTGGCAAAGATACTACACACTGATCCTTGGCAGAACAGACTAACAGACATCTATAGATTTTTTTTATTTGTTTGGGTTTATGGCATATCAACCTTTGTAGGTTATTTAATGCCAAATCCATTTTTATAAATCAACAGTTGTATTTCAAACAATTCAGTTTAGCATTAATACACAGTTTATTTGTCAATTCAGTTAAGTGAAACAGTTCTAATTCACATAATTCTGTTTAGCCTAAGTACTGTTTCAACATCAAAACAGCTCTATTCCAGACAATTCAGTTTAGCCTAAGTACAGTTTCAATGTCAAAAACAGTTCCATTCCAAACACTTCAATTTAGCATAAGTATATAGTTTAAATTCCAAAAAACTGTTCAATTTCAAACAATTCAGTTTAGCATGAGAACAGATTTTTCATTTACACACAGTTAAATGTCAAAACAGTTCCATTCTAAAGAATTCAGTTTGGCTAAAGTACATAGTTTAGTTCTATTTGACCCATAGATAGGACCCTATCAGGTGCTATCACTCTGAGCTAGAATGGACCAGGGAGTGATGACAATGAAGGGTTACTTTGCATGACTCAAAGCTCCACTATAACTGGAACCCCATCATCAGATTGTTTAGTGTCATATCCAGGACGTATTGTAGGGGTTACCCCTCTGCAGAGATGCAGTCAGCATATTCTACCACCCCAGCCAACTGGGCCACTGGACACTTGTTGTGAGAGTGTGTTACCCCTCTACAGATGTGCAGTCACTGTATTCTACAGCTCCAGCTGACTGGGCAAGACATACACAGAGGATAACAGAATAATAGAATACATTCTATTGCCTTTAATGTTGTTTTGAAAACTTAAAACTTGGTCAGCTTTTACTATCATGACACAATATATATGGTACATTTTGAAGAATATATGAGAAACACTTGTTGTAATCAAGAGATATTCAGGTGTACAAACAAGAAGTGGGTGGCTGTCATGAGAAGTGGGAAAAGTGATCCACCGTTATGGTAAGCAGTCAGTTAGAGCAAGGAATTCAATCAGAGTCCATTGAAAAGGTCAATTGTAGTGGTCAGTGCAACCTAAGCCAATAGAAATGGTCAGTGCTCTTGAAGTTGATTGTCTGCAATTTAAGGTCTATAGTTCAAAACTCCTCCTTCATGGAGATGGTGCTATAGCCGCTGGCCAATCAGGTGTCAAGACAGAAAGTCAGTTAAGTTTCTTGATTGGCTCTCATTAGTGAAGATTTGATATAGGATGTAAGAAGTGGGTTGGCTTAATTATTTCAATATATTTAGTTTCAATAAGTGAATTTTCCTTCAAACAAAGAACCATAACATAATTTTTTTCATCACTGTAGATGATTGGTTGATTTGACCTCATATATTTGAATGGTACTGGATTCATAGCCAATGGGAATAATTGATTCAAGAAAGCCTAAGAACTTGTTAACCTGTTGTGTTTCCATTGTTATAGCTGTCCATGATGAAATCTATGGTTCTATTTTGAAAGGAATGAACAATTCTTATTAACATTTTATATCAATCATTATTATATAAACAAATTTGATGATTAAAAAATGATATTCAGCACAAACAAAAACCCCTACGAAAATTATCATTCAGTTGGGAACCTTCTGAGCTAGTAGGAAACCATAAGCTTAAATAAAACACAGAATTACATCGGCTGGTGACAAACAAATCCAAGTTCATCACATTTAATGAATTGATATTACAGTCCATCTACAAAATTGACTACTACAAACTGAGTGATCTACTTCAAATCTTTCTATGCTGGACATGTTGCAACTAGCTGCAAATCTTCATATGCAATACATGTTGCAACTGGTACCAGAAGTTGCTTTATTCTAGGATTCAGACCAGTTTAAGCATATTGCGCAAATAAAATGTTTGCTATGATGTACTATTTTTACTGGCTTATAAGTATATGAACATATATATATATATATATATATATATTAGGTTGTTCTGAAAATACTGTTTGATTTTAGAACAGAATTTAAACAGTTTATACAGACATATTATTTTAAAAGCAGTCTTGGCCTAGTAGGTAGAGTGTTCACCAAATGGTCTGGTAGACCGAGGTTCAATCCTAGGTCGAGTCATACCAAAAGCTCAAAAAATGGTACTTGATACACTCTTGCTTAACACTCAGCATTATAAGGTACATATCAAGGGTAAAGTGTAGAAATCCAGAAAGAGTAGTACTCTCGTCTACACCTTGGTGTAGTAGCTAATGAAAAGGGAGCCTTCAGATCACCCTTGACAATGGTTGACAACTTTACTTTTACTTATTTATGATTAAAGTGTTCTCTCTCTTAGTTTTCTATCACTTCTTTTGGAATTTGAAGATTAAATTTGAAGATTAAATGCCACTAATCATGAGTTTAAGCTTGGTGAGCAAGTGCCCATGGAGTCATGGCTAATGTGCTGAACTGTGACATTGTAGTAAGCAAGTTCAAACTGCAGTCATGCTATTATGTTCCCTTTCAGACTAATACCCTTGTGTAAGGTATTAACCCACCTATCCCTCCAGCTATGTGATAAACAGTATAACTGCTGTTCTTTTACAAGGATGGCATTGACATTAAATAACCTACAAAGGTTGAAATGCTATTAAATAAAGAAACTAAACCAAACCAAACAAAGCTTGCTCATAATGATTCTAAAACATCAGTTGATATCAACAGAGCATGGGGTGAAGAATCTATTTGCGATCAGACAGTATGGCACTTGTTTCAGTAGTACCATGATGAGGATACAATTCTTGAAGATCAAGAAAGTAGAGTATGTCTATCACGAATTGACAACCCAGCATCTGTAAACACTTGGTGAACAAAAACCATGTCATAGAGAAATATACCAATCAATAGGTGTCAGCATTTCAATAATATCAGATGATCTCAAGAAAATTTGCAAGGTGAAGAATCTTGATAAATTGGTTCCACATAAACTCAGAAAAAGTCAAAAAGCTCAATGTTTTTAAGTGTCTTTGATGCTGTTTCTGCAGAATTTGAATGATCCATTTCTTGATCAAATAGTGACTTGTGAGGAAAAATGTTCTTTATGACAATCCCATATGATCAGCTCAATGAATTGATCATAATGAAGTTCCCAAATGCTTTCCAAAACTCAAATTGCATGAACATTGACTGTCTGGTAGTCTGCAATTGGTGTTGTACATTACAGCTTCATGGAATCTTATTAAAGTGTCACTGTGGAAGTTAATTGCCAGAAATGGGATGAAATGCATATTTGATTAAGTAAAAGGAAATTGATTCTGGTTAAGCAATTAGGTCCATTTTTCCTACATGATAATGTTTGGTCACATGTTGCCAGGATCACATTGCTGTGGCTCACTGATTTGGGATATAAGACTTTGCCACATTCACCATATTCTCCTGATACTTTACTCAGTGACTACCATTTTTCAATCATATTGACATATTTTACACCAAAAACCACTTTGTTCCATGAGAGAATTAGAAACTGCATTTAAAGATTTATTGGTGTGAAAACCTGTAAAGTTTTATCAGACAGGCATAAAGAATCCTGATAACTGATGACAGAAATGCATAGACATTTAGGAATTACTGGCTAAAACAATCTTAAAATTCATTCATTTAAGAATGAAAGTTATTCTTAAAATTGGACATTATTTTCTGAACAAATATATATATATATATATATATATATAAAACAATGAGGATTTTATATTGATTAATTGATTGACTGCTTTTAATAGCATGTCAACCTGTCTAGGGTTATTTCATGCCTAGATGTTTGGGAATCAAGTTTGTTGTTCATTCATATTGACATTTTTCATGTAGTTGTTTAAGAGTTTTTTTTGCATACAATTTTATCATATCAAGTATTCCTATCTCATAAAAATAATTTGCACACAGTTGTATGATTTTAAATATTCCTATCTAATACAAATAATTATATGGTTTCTGATAATTATTTCTATTTAACAATAATTATTTGTTTGCTCCCAGTTTTATGATTTCACATTTAATATGAATAATTTTTAAACAGATTTATTTGACCCATAAATGAAACTCTATCAGGTACAACTGCTCAGGGTCAGAGTGGACCTGAGATTAATGGCAATGAATAGCTACTCCACCAGATGCCTCACCATCAGATGCAGTTTAGTGTCATCCCCAGGATACGCATTTTTGGGAGGTAGGGGTTCTTTTAAGCTCCACTGACATGGTAGGATAAGAATTTTAGTAATAGTCTGGGTCAACTGAAAAGCTATCTTTTTCGGTTTGTTTAGGTTTTTTTTATTAGTAAGCATTTAGATTATTTACTTTTAACTAAATTTAATCAGAAAGATTGCTTTTGATTGTATTCTGCCATCCTAACATGCTTTTTGTCTCATTTTCTTTATTGATTCTAGCATTAAGTATAGAAGAAAATAAGTAACATTTGATTCAAATGTGACTCCAGTGAAAGAAATGATTTGTACAGTTCATAGAAAAGGTTTGTTTGGTTTTATGGCATATCAATCTTTGTAGGTTATTTAATGCCAAATCCAGTTTTATGTAAAAAATCTATTCTATTGAAAACAGTTAAGTTTAGCATAAGTACACAGTTCAATTGTCAAAATCATTTCCATTTCAAACTATTCAAGCAGTTATATGTAATAATTCAGTTAAGTGTAAATACAGTTTTAATGTCGAAAAACAGTTCTATTTCAAATAATTCTGTTAAGCATAAGCACGCAGTTTAAGTGTAAGCACGGCTTAATTGTCAAAACCATTTCTATTTCAAGCTATTCAGTTTACTCAATTCAGTTTAGCATAAGTATGCTGTTAGTTCTATTTAACCCATAGATAGGGCCCTATCAGGTGCTACCACTCTGGGCCAGAGTGGACCTGGGAGCGATGGCAATGAAGGGGTACTCCGCATTCCCCAAAGCTCCAGCACTGCTGGAACCTCACCATCAGATTGTTTAGTGTCATATCCAGGACACTCGTTAGGGGGGGGTCTTACCCCTCTGCAGAGGTGCAATCAGTGTATTCTACAGCCCCAGCTGACTGGGCAAGGTTTATAGAAAAGATAAATAGAATAATCAAAAGTGATGTATAAAGATTCATGTTTGGGATTTCTCATTAAACAATATTCCACCATTGGATAAGCTAGTTGAGATTAATAGAATTGAATCTTGGTATTACTTGTGAATAATCATTTAGAAGACACTTTCAAAGGATCGAAATATTGAAGTAGTCCAAAAGATGGCATAAAAGACCTCTTTATTTTTATAGCTACTAACAATACAGTCAACTATTACAATTAAAAAAAATATTCTATCAATTAGTTCATTCTCATTTTCTAAACTATATATATATATATATATATATATATTAACCACCCCATGAGCATAATGATTAGAGTGTTTGCTCATGGCCTGGGAGACGAGGGTTCAATCCCAGGTCAAGTCATATCAAAGACTCAAAAAATGGTTCTTGGTGCCTCCTTACATAAACTCTGCATTATAAGGTATAGATCAAAGGTAAGTGGAGTAATTCAGAAAAGGGACTAGTGCCCTCTCCAACACCTTGGTGTAGTAACTATTGAAAAAGGAGTCTTCGGGTCACCCTCAACTATGGTCAGCCAAGTACTGAAAAGTTTCCAGACTGGCCAAGAAGGGAATGACCAATAGCTAGGAAAGTGATTGGCAATCAGACGGTTCTACACATTTGTTCAATTGTTTCTCAGGTTTCTTGATTTTTCCAGAAAGTTGGGGTTAAGAACTTTCAGGAATATGAGGTTGTTATACTGGGCCATTAGCCTAATGAGTAGAGTGTTTGCCAATGGTCCAGGAGACCAGGGTTCAATCCAAGGTCAAGTCATACCAAAGACTTTAAAAAATGGTACTTGATGCCGCCTTGTGTAACACACAGCATTATAAGGTCAAGGGTAAAGTGGAGCAATCCAGGGAAAGGATTAGTGCCCTCCCCTATACTGAGGTGTAGTAGCTACTGAAAAGGGGAGCTTTCGAATCACCCTCGACTAAGGTCGCCAACTTTACTACTTTACTTACATCAACGTTTGTATTCCAAACAGAAAGTGCATTTCTAATTCTCTACTTTTAAATTCTTCATCCCAAAACAATATATATATATATATATATATATATATATATATATATATATATATAAAATGCTGTATAGAAAATTTTCCAGACCAAGCATGAAGGAAATGACCAATAGCTAGATAATTTAAATTATTAATCCCAAAACAAAATATATAAAAAAAAAAAACTTTCATATAGTTCTTCTTTTGGAGTTCAGACTTAGACCAAACGACTGAAACAGCTTGAAAGACCAGTCAAGCTTTTGGCTAATGGTCTATTCTTGTTCGTATGGCCATCTTAAAAATCATGAATATCAAGTCAGGAAAAGACCCTTTGACCACAATCAGGAAAATTAAATCACAGAAAAATCAGATCAAAAAATTCACCCAAAAAACTCATGATCAAAGAAATTGTGGAAATTCCAAGATTAGGAAATAATCAAAGAATATTACATGAATATTGATAGCATACTTGATAACCAAATTTTTTCACTGCCACTTTGTGATGACACTTTAAAGTTTTCCAAAATATATTAATTCCAAAGATTTTTACTGTTACAGGAATACATGACATTACTAGATAAAAGCAAAGATGCATTTAGTTACATGGGATCTATTTTGATTTAATAGGTTCTTTATATATATATATATATATATATATATACACATTTTTTTTACATAGACATTCATGCATTGACTGTACAGTTACATGTTACATCAAGTCTGGTGTTTCTAATAATTTTATCCTGCTGTTAACAAGTTTATATATTCTAATTCTCTATTTGTTACAGGTTAATGTTATTAAACCACAAACAAGATAGACGAAAAAGAAAGTGGCTTTAGTCAATCATATGAAACCATTTTTCATTAAAGCTTTCCATCATTATAATTATATTTTGCTTTAATAAAAAAAAGACAAAAAACTGTGGCTTCCCAAACAAAGTAAAGTATGAAATTTGACATGGTAACCAAGACTGGGTAAATTTTAAAAGATTAAGTTTCAGAACAATGATTAAAAATAATGAAAAACTGAATTCTTTCATCTTTTTCACTTCCAATAATTCTGTCTCCATTTTTCTATTACATTAAAAGTTCTTAGAACTGCTGATTTTTTAGAAAATGGAAACAGAATGGTCAGAAAAGAAAAAGATGAAGTCATTTTGTTTTTAGTTATGTTTAATCAAATTGATCAGTGTTCTGAATATTCATCATCATCAAAATATGCCATCAGCATGGATACCTTTGACTTTTGCCATCTGTCCCTATCATCCGTCACTTTATATCACTTCTCTAGATCGCATCCTATGTCTAAACAGAGCTCATGTATGTAAGTTTTGGCTTCTTGGCTAATACTGGTGTGTCCATTGCAGGAGTCCATTGAAGAACACTGCCTATGAGCTTTTCCTCACTTTTCAAGCATTTAGCATGTCATGTTTGTCTTACTGGGATGGTTTGTGAGATGAGAGCTAAGTAACCACACATTTGCTGTTTTGTGGGGTGCTGCTTCCAGGATTTTTTCAAAAGAGCATGTAGCATCCTTGTGTAGTTCTTATTGAGCTTTTTCTCTATAATAACTCAATATAGTACTGACATGAATACATCTTTCTTTTAAAAATTAGCCAGAGATTATTTTCGTGTTTCATCCCTCACATTCAGCAACCAATTCAAACATGGATATCTTTTAATTTTTCTCTGTGAATGGATGAAAGGCAAAAAATTGCTTCTTAAGAAGACATAATTTTGCCTATATCCAACATTTTTTACATGTAAATGAATTTAATAAAACTGATTTTAGTAATTTGTGAATTAAATGATTACTGAATCCTGAAATTTAAGTAGAAGCAAAATTCTTTACCTTAGATAGTGAAATTCATTAAACCAGACTTCTTTAAGGGCTTGACAGTGATTCAGTTGAACATCAAAGAAAAAAAAATTACTCACCTGAAAAAAAAAAAAAAAAAAAAAAATGTAAAGTCACAATCAACTTGAGCATATCTTAAATTATAACATTTTACTCAAATTACTGAACACAAGGTTCATAGAAGTGGGGCATATTTGATGCATTGTACAGGGGGTTACAAAGAAGAGATCTTCTTGGATATGGTATAACATTAATAAATATCATATATACTCAAGTAATGAACAACTTTGTATAATGAATGACTCCTAATTTTACGACATTTTACTCAAATAACTGAATGCAGGCAGTATAAAAGTGGGGCACACTTGATATACTGTACCACTGGTTATGGAGATGAGATTTTCTTGGATATAATATAACATCAATAAATACTATATATATTCAAGTAATGAACAACTTTGTATAATGAATAATCCCTAATTTTACTCAAATAACTGAACCCATGGTTTATGGAAGGCAGAGCACACTTGATATATTGCACTAGGGTATACAGAAATGAGATTTTCTTGGATAAACCCCATATATACCCAAATAATGAACTACTTCATATGATAAACAACCTCTAATTCTTAACCAGAAAAAGGTGTTTTTATAATATTTTGAATGTAATGAATTAGCACTAACTTTTGGCTGTGCTATTCTACAAACATATTTCTTCAAAGTCCAAGGACAAAAAGAGGAAACATTCATACACTTATTTCTACTTTCAAAACTATTGCAATACAAGCTAAATCAATGCAATAACCATGAATAAACAATGCAGTCTCAACCTTGATGTAACCTACCTTGTTTACTTGGATATTCCTAACCTCACCACTGATACACATTAGCATTGATAATATAATAATGTACGTATCCGGTTTTGGTGTTGGTTTCTTTGTTTAATGGCATATCAACCTTTGTAGGTTATTTAATGCCAAAGCCATTCTCCTAGAAGAACAGTAGTGGTACTATTTAACCCATAGCTGGGAGGATATGGGGTTTCATTCCTTTCCCAAGGGTATTTGCCCGAAAGTGAACATAATAGCGTGACTGGAGTACAAACTTGCTTACTATAATTCCACAATCCATTGCTTTAATCATTACACCACGAGGACACTCCCAGTACATATCCATGATTTGGTCTAATTTTCCATTCGTCTGACTAACATGTTTTCATATAGCCTAGCTAATACCTGAACAAAGGCTTTTAGTTAAGATCATGAAATTTTTTCTAACTTGTTTACTATTTGTAATATTTATTCATATTACAAGAGTGACAATGGTCTGGGAGACTGGGGTTCAATCCCAGGTCGAGTCATACCAAAGACTCAAAAAATGGTACTTGATGCTGCCTTGCTCCACACTCAGCATTATAAGGTACGGATCAAGGGTAAAGTGGAGCAATCCAGGAAAAGGAGTAGCGCCCTTCCCTACACCTCAGTGTAGTAGCTATTGAAAAGGCAGCCTTTGGGTCCCTCCCAACAAAGGTCGCAAACTTTACGAATAGTAATAATATTATAAATAGTAAATAATGTTGAGAAAAAACTTAATTATCTTAACTAATTGTTTAAGTATAAGCTATGAAGGGACACTTTAGATCAAAGTTATAAGGTTAGGCCTTGAAACAAGATAAAAAAAACTTTAATTTTTCTAAACACGTCTTGTGTAGTAAATGACCCCTTGGTTTTGAGGTAAAAAATTGGTTGTAAGAAGTGATTCATTGCACCAATATATGCAGAATTGATCCTGTATGAAGCTATTTGCATTTTACATAGACTAATACCCTTTGTAAAAGCATGAATTCAGCTATCCTCCCTTTTCCATCTATGGGTAAAAAAAAAAACTCTGGGTTATTCAATGTTGGTATGGCATCCAATCTAGGAGAAGAAAAGTTCTGAACTCGGACCTCATAAACTCCATTTAAAAATTGACCTTATGTCACATCCTGCTTGTACAGAGGGCTTGATAAAAATATATTGATGGTATTGATTAATCTAGTATCCAAAGCCAAAGCAGAGTTTAAGAAATTTTTGTAGTTGCTTAAGAGAACTTGATTGCTGGGTAATGAAACTCATTGGAGCAGAGGGAAGTGAGGTTTCTTTCAGAAGAATTCAGATATCTCAGGTGATAGAGAGAGAGAGATGCTGAAAGAATAAACATTCCGAGCCACTAGCCATATATTCATGACTCCTAAACACAAAATATTATTTCACATTTCACTTGACCAAGATATGGTTTGCTTTGGTTTCTTTGTTTAATGACATATCAACCTCTGTAGGATATTTAATGCCAAACCCATCCTTGTAGAACAATAGTTGTGGTACTATAACTGGTAATATAAGGTGTTTCACACCTTTCCCAAAGGTATTTGCTTGAAAGTGAACATTGCTCAAGAGATGAGAAACATACCTTGCCAGAACTGTTTTGGTAAGTAAAGCTATTACCAATGAAAGAAAATCTACCACAAAATGAGATGAGACTTAGTCTTGTCCCAATTTATTTATTTATTTCAACTTTCCATTGTTTAACAATTAAAAAGAGTAAGCCCTCATGACATAGTGGCTGGATTTTGGCATTGTAGTAAACAAGTTTGAACTCTAGTCATGTTGTTATGTTCATTTTCAGACTTATCCGCCTGCTATGGGTAAAATTGTATCATTATTATTCTACAAGTGTGGCTTTGGCATTCAATAACCCACAAAGGTTGATATACCATCATAAACAAAGACCAAAAGAAAAACTTAAAAATAAAATACATGATATAAATAGTTTGTGATTAAAAACAACAAAAGATAAATTAAGTTATCAAAGCTGAAAAGGAAATACACAGGATAATGAAAACACATAACTTCAGAATGTCAAAACAATGTTGTTGTTTTTTTCAATTTCATTTTTGGAAAAATATTGGTAAAAAAAAAACAACTCGCTTTTAAAGTTTTCAAATAAAAAGATACTAAAGAATAATGTACTGAATAGACCTCATAAGAGCAACGTAAATAAACAAAAAGTAAATTTTGGTAAAAGTCATTTAATGTGATATTCTCTGACAAGTTGAGGTCATTAATGACAGTTCAAACAAGTAATTACCCACATAATTATTCAGTGCTGTAATTCAGAAAATAATGCTTCTTATTATATAGATTGATCAGGCTCTTATTAACTCTATAGACCCCTTTTTTAAGCATAGATACCTTTGTTCCTTGAAAAAGAAACAGATTCAATATATTAGCAATTCAGAAGAGTTTTGATTCAATGTAGTTGAATATTTGGTTGAAGAGTCTGTTATGTTTGAACCAGTGATTAAAATTTAAGATGCACTCAATCAACTTCATATAGATAATAAAGAAGGTTCTCGATGACACTGCACAATCAATCACTTATTAACTCCAATATACATATCAGTACCATGCATTTCAAAGAAGTAAGGTATGTATTGTATACTAAATAAAAATTTGTGGAGTCCCCATGGCATAGTCACTAACGTGCGAGACTGCAATATATTCAACTCCAGTTTCAGAAACCTTTTAACTGCTCACTACCGGTCCTGTCTCTCTCTTTCTCTCTTATTTGAAACCTTTTAACTGCTTGCCACCGGTCCTGTCTCTCTGTTTCTGTTTCTCTCTCACTTGCCATGTCAATACACTAGTTTGCACAATCCTGCTGTGAAGCAACAAATACTCTGCCAACAATGCTGAGATTATTTCTTTTATGCTGGTTCTGGCTGACCAAAATTTGCATATGTCGCAAATCCCATCCCACCAGAGATGAGACATGTGACCTACAAATTGCACTGCCATTTTTCTATACTTCCGGTACTCAACACACAAGACACATTCGCACCATTTTTGAACTTTTAGGTAGGCTATTTTGCTCATCTCTTCTTCTTTCGATGTTGCTATGAAAGGAATTCAGTTCACACAGCTTTGTTGTCACATTTCATTTCTCTCATTCATTTAGTTCACCACCTGTTTTTTATCAGGCCAGGGACAGTTGCTGGATTCACATAAACGTCAGCTGTTCCACCAGCATATACAGCATGCCACTCATTGTCTCTTTGAAAGACAAACCCCAGTTGGCTCATCAGAGGCAGCAGTCTACAGGTTCTGCCTTTCTATTCCACTACAGTTTCACTATTTTGTTCATTTTTGGATAAAAACTCTGTGGAAAAGTATGAACTCTCTAACTTTACCTCTCAGGCAGTTGTGGGTTATACCAATATTTTTAACACGATGGTATCATCTTGAACAACAACAGACAATTCTGTTTATCAGATATGAGAATGTTGCTTACTACCATGTGTAATGATTCATGATCGGATGATGCAATAATTAAGAAGATGGTGCGTCTTTATAACATTAGCTGAATGAGCTAATTAATAGATTATACATGAAAAGATAATTTTAAATTCAAGGGAAGGTAGTTGAGATTTGAAACTTGAAGCAACAACTTTTACTTTTTATGCCAACTGACAAGTACTTGATTTGTTTATGCTTCCACTTCCTTTCTCTAACTTCAAGTTCAAAAACAATCTGTCAACTCAACAATCTGCCAACCTCAATTCTTTGGACATGTGCAAGCATATGACCTTTGCAAGGAACTACACTTACACCCAAAAAGTTTTAGTAATCACCCTCATTATATTACATATCGTTCATCCACAAGGATGGCTTTGGCATTAAATAATCAACAAAATTTAATATAACATAAAACTAAAGCAAAGCCAATAAAAAGTATTCCATACAAAATTAAAAATATCTTTATTAAGCCTAAAATTTCTTTCAGTTGGGAAACTGAGTTAATTTATACATTTTGTTGTAAATTCTTTTGGCTTTAGAGCTTAATTCATACATATTGTAATAAATCTTTGAAACTTGTCAGAAAGCATTTGTCTTTGAAAATTCCTAACTCCAACAGTAAAATGATACAATACTTCTCAAGGAAATAGGGAGTGAATTTGGATAAAAACTAAAAGGTAGCAGCTGTTGATTTAATGAAAGAAAAAGTGAGCAAATATGCAAAGAATCTTTTGGTACTTTTTTATTCAAATTAAATATATGTATATTTTTACTGTATTCCTTGAATTCCTTACTTGTAATCAATGCTATTAAATAACATTGACATAAAAATTCACTTATACAAATTAAAATTATTATACTTCTTGGGCATAAACTTTTCTGAATTTGTTAAATTTTATAGGAAAGTTGGCCTCAGAGCTTAATGATTGTAAACACAACTACTGAAACAAGGTAATGTGATTCATTTAATTTATTGATTGTTAATTTGATTATTGTTAATTATCTTTAATTCCACCGGCATAATCATAACAATGTTACTTACTTACTTGAACATATTTTTTAGGACATGCAATGAGTAAATATATATACAGGGTGAGGAAGCAAAATTAGGAAGATTCTAGTATAATAATAAATGACTATTATAAAACAAGATTAATTTTCATTTTAAAAAATAAGCAACAAAATAAGAAGATAGACACGAAACAGTAAATTTACTCAATATGTCCACCAATTTTTTCAGATATTCTATCAACACACCATTGAAATGAATTGCATACCTTCAAAATAAATTCTTCACACATTTTATTCCATTCTTCTATAAGAGTTGTCTTAAGCAAAACAATAATTGAATGAGAAGTTGCATTTGTTTTATTTTCTAAAATGCCTCATATAGCATAATCAAGGGGGTTGATTCCTGAGCTTCCTGGAAGCCATAAAGAAATTCCAATTATTTTGGAAATTTTTTTGGGTAAATCATAGATTCTTTGTTGTTTCTTTTCTTGCTCACACATATTGGGCCGAATTTTAATGAAAACGTGCTTGAGTTAAAGTGCCGATCATGAAAATATACATTTATTGCATTTTTGTGCAAAAATTGGACTAATTATGAGGCTAAAAAAAACGTTATGCCTTTGAAATAAATAGTTTAAAAATTTTAGATATCATAATTCACTATAGAGACCTTCATGGAGAAACATTTGAAGTTTATTGCTATGCCTTAGTTGATTTATCACGGAAAATTAGCTGCTTTATAAACAAAATTCCATATTCCTATCTTAACATTTCTGAGCAAAAATTAAATGTGCTTTCATCCAGGAGACTTGGACTTTTCAATAACTGCTATTTGTAAGGAATTATTTTCAGCCTTTTTGGGACAATTTTTAAAATAGTTTTATTAGAGAAGAGAATTTTTTTTATGGCTCAGACCCCTTTCTTCAATATTTTTCTTTATTCAAGATGTATCAGTTGTGTACTTTCTAAGCTTCTCCAAAGAAATCGCCAATGTCCTCCATGAAATTCCATATAAATATGAAAATTTTATTTCCCATTATGGAATTGCAATGTCACAATTGGTTTTAATTAGTCCTGTATTTTTATGTTTTTATTAATTTTTTTAAATCTATATTTTTACAGTTAAAAGTTTCCAGACACTATTTATTTCTATAGCAGATGTGCTGATAAGATCATCCAAACTCATTATCTGCACACCTTCTCCAGTTGTTGTATTCATAAGATGTTGTAGAGGTGTAGTAGTAATGCCACAAACAATCTTGAAGAAACAGAAGGTGTGCTCTCTCTGCTACAGAAAAGGACGCAAGAGGTGTGACTTGTTTTATGGAGGAGAATGTGATAAGCCCATGTGAAGTGGTGAGATTTAATGAGCATAAAAGAAACTAAGTTTGAACTGGAAGAGGGCCGTATTTTGCTTATGTCTGATTGGTAAACATCCATCAGTTCATTTTGCATGTTAAGTAATTTGACTAGCGCCCAATAGGTTGATTCCACTTCGACTAGACTTCTGAAACCAACAAGAACCAAAACTTGGCTTAGATAGAAGAAGAGAGATGATATCGCTCTGTATTAGAATGGACTATTGTATTTAAATATAACCAGTAACTTTGTTGGCCTGGCAGCCTGCTTGTTATGGTGTTGTAATCATCCCCCTTTAATTTCAATAGGATGACCAATGCAGGATCCTTAATCCTGAACAGTTTGCAGACACGCTCCGCCTTCTGGAACTATTCAACTATGAACAGACCAGTGACTTGGCGTTGAATTAGTTCACATCCTGATCTTTCCAAGGGAGTTGAATCCTGGTTTTACACGTTTTCTGTTTGTCTCCTTTTGTTGTTTCTTTCTTCCTTAGATTCACATCACAGCAGAAAAAAATAACTTCCTTTGCTTTGAATCATCCCCTCCTGAATGACAAAATTAGCTACTTTATATGCAATTTTGGTGGTCATAAATTTGGATATGTGCTGCCATGATCACACCACAAATGAAAAAATGAGACTATAACCAAAAAATTCATCTTTTAAGGAAACTTGACATGCCAAACAGATGTCTTAAGTGGAAGTTAAGTCATCTCATTCATCACACTGCTTTTTCTAGGAAGGGCAGTTGGAAGACACGCCTTCCTAGAGAGGGTGGCAGAAACTTGTTCGAATTCACCTGACATGCCGGATTGTTAGTGGGATTGGCTGCCATTCAGGGGATCATCCTCCCATGCTTTACCTACTTTGAAGGACAAAGTTTATTGCTTGCTACTTGAGACACCCTATTTGGGGAATGCTGATGGAGTGAAAACTTTTTGCTTCCATCTCACATAGGTTTTCACTGGTGGAAGATCCCCTCAATAAAACACCTTGTGCCATATACCAACATGACGGGGTGTTGGTTAAATATCTGACTTTTCCTAGCAAGACTAGCTAACAATAGAACTCTTTTAACATGTCCTTGTACATCTTCTAAAATAAACCCTTTTCAGTGTAAGTTACAATTCAAGTTATTATTTCAATAATCCACCCCAATAACATTACAATGCAGGGTTTTTAATATAAGATTCTATAAAAAGAAATTAAATTCTTTTTAGGTTTTATCTTTTAAAGGTCATTTCAGATGATCATTCTTTTTCAGTTATTGGTTTATATCATAACAAAATGTCCAGTACCCTTCACAGAAATGTGTGTGTATGAACAGTAGTGAAAAAAAAAACTTTAATTATTTGCCTTTAGAACAACAAATTGTCAATTTTTGTCAGAGGTACATGATAGATTTTAAAGTGGGCCATCCAAAAAGTAGTTATCTCCTCTTTCTATTGGTTCACACGACTGATTCTCTCTCTAGAAAAAATCTAACACTTCTATTTTGAAGAGGGGTTCCTGGGCACCTGATTTTAATCAATTATTGGTTCCAGATCATTGTCAGAAAAACAAATAAGAATAAAGACATTCTGATATCATTTACCTATGCAAGTTCCAAGACCATTATGTTACACATATAAAGGCCTCTGTCAGACAGTGTTAACATTGGCACAAGACTGCATCCTGAGTATCTTATCAACCTCAAGTTAATGGGATATTTAACAGATGAAATATAGCTGTATGTAATATTGTATGTACAGTATTGCTCCTAACTGAACCTCTAATAAAGTTTTATACCAAGTTTATTTTCTTCAAAGCCTAAGATACAATGACGTTATTTCTTGTTGGATATTATAAAAAAGAAATGGATATTATCTGGTATTATTTATTACCAAACTCGATAATACTGAAACTCTAATCAAAAATGAAATTGCAAAGATATATATATATATGTGTGTGTGTGTGTGTGTGTGTGTTATACCTATTTTTGAACCAATACATATACTTATTTTTGGTTACATAGACTCAATGTTGAAGAGTTTGGAAATAAAAGTACCATTTTAATTGTATAATTTTTGTTTGGCTTCATGGCATATCAGCTATTGATGGTTATTTAAATGTCAAATCCTGTTTTTACATATATATTAAATATATGATTTGTAAATACATTTTGTTGAGACACACAGTTATATGATCCAACAGTTCTATTTCTAATACTTCGATTTAGCATCAGTCATTTGTTTGCACTCAGTTTAAATGTCAAGCAGTTCTGTTTGATCCATAGATACGACCCTTTAAGGTACTACCACCCTGTGCCAGAGTGGAGCTGGGTGTGATAGCAATGAAGGGGTACTCCACATTTCCCAAAGCTCCAGTATTACTGGAGCCTCACCATCAGATTGCTTAAGGTCATATCCAGGACTCTCATTGAGGATGGAGGGTCTTAATCCTGACTGGGCTCTATATAATTTTCTACTACAAATAATAAAATCTTAGTTTAGAAGAAAATTATCTTTTTAGAAGAGTTAGTTTGTGGTGTACCTCTTTATAGAAGATAGACAGTTATATAACTGGCTCAGATATCTACCATATAAGAATATTGAGCACGTTTTAAGTTATAGACCAATTTGCTAATATGATGAGTTTGCTGACTCTGGTTGCTCTGCAACTGTAACCTTGTGCTAGACTATATATAGCATTTGTTTGCTTATTCTTTCAGATCTATACAGTTGTAGTCAGTTTAATTCTGCATACCTGACTCTTGTAGCATCGTGCTGGACTAAACCCAGTTTTATAAAAGATATTAAAAATAACACTCTGCACAAGAGCCCTTATGTCAGACTATGATCAACAAATGTTCTTGTAATACATGTACTTGTTTTCAGTATTCTGTCATTATTCTTTGTTTTTTGAGCTGGTTCTATCAGGCCAAATGCAGAATTACTACATTTTTGTACAAATCTAAGTCAATTATATATTTAACTGAATTATCTACAGAATATAAGAAAATTTTTTTCAAAGAACAAAAAGAAGGTAAAATCTTATCACTTAAAATGATCCTCAAATTTTCAAAACCAAAGCCGCAAGAAAGACTTTGATTCTTTCTTTGTACTCTTTTGAGCAATTGGTTTTATCCAAAATGGCAGATTTACTAATGCTTAATTAAAGGAACCAAACAATTCTTGTCTTTAATCAGGAATGATGCACTTGAAGAAGATATCTTGTATAATAGATTCCAGGAAATGTTCTTTAGGAACAACATAATAGTGTTCATCAGAAAGATAATTAAGTTTACAATTCACAAGAGGAACAATGTCCACATATGGCACCTTTGATTTCAGACAAATCTCCGCTTTTTCTTTCACACCAAATTTATTAAAAAGAATTTTTTTTTTTTTCTCTTGTTTTTTTTTAGCATCCCATTGTAATGAAAGATGTAATGTCTTTTAAGGCACCAAATAGATAAGAATTCAAGGGTACAGGATTTTCTTTTCAATAAAGACTAAGAGTTAAGAAATAAAATTTAGAAAAAAGTCTTTTATATCTCATTTTTCTGATGCAGAAAAGATTGATTTGGACAGTATTAATGAATTAAAAAAAAGGTTAAAAAACTGAACATGAAACAGAAGTCCAATTGTTCCAAATTTCTTTAAAAAATTCCAAATTGCTCAGAAATTATCATTTTTAGTAGATTCAAAACACTGTGATCAGTTATTTTCAGTGACATGTGAAAATATCTATTGCTATTATGTGTATTTAATGTTATGGTATAAACACTGTCAAGTTAGAATGAGAGGTGCTTTTATTCATTTTACATAAAAATCCTTTCAGACCAGTTTTCTCATTTGTGTTATCTTCATAACAATTTGGCTACCCTTCATTTCTCAAATGAAACAGTCCAGTCAGCTGGAGCTGTAGAATACATCAATTGCATCTCTGCAGAGGGGTAAGACCATGCCCCCTCTAATGAGTATCCTGGATATGACATTAAGCAACCTGATGGTGAGGCTCCAGTAATGCTGGAGCTTTGGAGAATGTAGAGTACTCCTTCATTGCCATCACTCCCAGCTCCACTCTATCCCCAGGTCCACCTGGTTGGGTCCTATCTATGGGTCAAATAAATCTGTTTGACATTTAAATTGAGTGCAAACAAATGACATGCTAAATTGAATTGTTTGAAGTAGAACTGTTTTTACATTTAAGTGAGTGTAAACAAATGACTGATGTTTAATTGAATTGTTTGTGGTACATACCAATACTTGGAACTATTTAACTGTGTGCAAAAGAATGAGATTAGGCTCATTTATAAATGTCATCAACAAAATGTATTTACAAATCATATATATTTAGTATATATGTGTAAAGAGGATTTAGCATTAGATAATCTAAAATGTTTGATATGCCATCAAACAAAACCAAAATTAAATGAAACATTATTACTATTAATCACAGATTCTTATGAACCAGTTTCCTCATCTCAATTGTCTTTATCACAATATCTCAACTGCTGTACTCACCAAACTTTTTCTGACAGGAATTAAAGTAAAAATATTTTTACTATTATACATTGATCTTTTTTGACTTCTTTCCTTTTTCTATTGCCTTTATCACTATTATTTTTCTGCTCTATACTCGGGCTTTCTTTAGATCTGTATTATACATTGATTCCTTTAAACTAGTTGGTTCATCACAGTTGTTTTCCTTAACTGCTGTACTTTTTGGACATCTTTCTACCTGAATTTATCAAATGAAGTACTCTTACTATTATACATTGACCCTTTGGACTAAACCTATTCATTTCAGTTGTTTTCCCCATGTTGCAATTGATGTACTCTTAGTCTTTTAGTCTGTTTAAACCAATGTTCTGACTGCTTACACTTTCAATTCATAAGCCATAGTTATTCTGATACATTCTTTCAAATCAGTTTCCGCACTTTTGTTGTCCTTATCACAATATTTTAACTGCTTTACACTCTGCCTTTCTATGTTTTATTTTTGACTCTTAGTAAAAAGATGAAAAATTCATATTCCACTGACACTCACCAACAATGGTGAACATTTAGTTTATTTTAAACAAAGGCTGATGTTAGTGATATGGCAGTAGAAGTCAAAACTTCTCACTCATCACGTTTTTTTTAACCTGCTTATTGATAACAGCTGAATAGCAGTATTACTTCTAACATTAAAACTGAGGTTTGCCATTAAATTCCTTCAGGCAAAATTCTATATTCAACTGATTGGTCACCAAGACCTGGTATGGGTGAAAATTTAGATTATGTTAATTTTAGTTTTTCCATATTCTATTAACAGTGAAGAAAAGAATTATTTATACTGTTACCTTTTTTTTTATCTTTGTAACTAATGGGGATTATATTCTTGACAAATAGATTTAACTCCTGTAGCATTTAGATATAACAAATGTGCATTCTGCTCTCCCAAAATGATACAATGCTTTCCAATAAACCTGATTTATATGCTGTTAGTGAGAGTGTATGTCATACAACTAAGTCTATTGACCTTGCAATTTCATTGGTCAGTTAATCTGCTTTATTTGGAACTGAGCAAAGGAAATATTTCACTTGTCTTTTATTTTTAATGTAATAACCTTTTATCATTGTTCTTTAAATCGACCAACACAAATATGTTTAATGAACAACACAGACTGGACCCATTTCCAATAAATGTTTTCTTTTTTTCTCAGAAAATAAATCTTTGGTAAAAATCTATTTCCTTTTCTCTAGAAGCCACTTTTACTCAATATCAATGGATAATGAGGAGGAGTTAGTATCCTTTTTCTTCAACATCTAATCATTTATCCTTATAGAAGTGAAACCCACACAGCCAAGAAATGGTTATTGGTGGTCTTTGTTCTTCATGATACATTTCTTTTCAATGTGACTTAACTTCGATGATTCTTTGTTTTCCAGTATTATGCACACTTAGTCATCCATGATAGCATCTTCACATCCATTAAAATGGAGACTAGTACACATCTAAGATTATTTGAGCATGTTGATTCCATTGCTACAATATTGACCTGCAGATCTTGAAAAAATGTGTTAAGAACAGTTCTAAAAGAAGTAAATAATAAGTATAAAATTTGGACACGCATTGTTTTTTTAGTTTTTTTTCCTCTAGTAGAAATGCATATGATTTTTGACAATGCATAAAAAAAAAACACAAAAAGAAACTTATTTCTAGATTTATTTGATTATGCTTTTCCACAATGTATATTCAATGTTTGGATTAAACTTTTTGCTTGTTATAAGGACATTCAATATATTCTGGTATTGATCTAAAACTTCAAATTAAACTGGACAATACAAAGTCCGTACTCATACTGCTTGGCATTATAGGGAGAAAAAAAAGATTCTCTGATTATTTTGATGAATAAAAACCTAAAAGCAATCTTTTTTATATATTTACCCAACCCCTCTACAATGAGTAGAATGTGACACTGGTTTTGAATTCAGAATGTTCCTTCTCCTAGACTGGTTGCCACATCAAGGCTAAAGAGCTAAAGTCGGGCTTACTATTTACCCGTAGCTTCCATGGGAGAGAATGATTGATAATGTCGTCAAGGATATCAGCTTAAAATCAAAGGATATAACAAGGTCCAGGATTTTAACTTTGTTAGTTAAGTTCATTTCATATGATGATGAATATTATGTCATATCCTTCTCCAATCTTTTCTAAGCTATAACAATGCTTGGAATTCAATCAAAAGTAATGCAAAAGTTATACAATCTTTCAGATATAATTTATTCTGATTCTTCAGCCATTTCTATTTTGGTTACATTTAATTCTGCAAATCAGGCCTCAGAAAATTCAATTGCGTCTGATTTCTCAAATGACTTTCTTTTAATGTTAATGCCCTTATAAAAGGCATAAATTCTATCTTGCATGAGTGCAGTCCTATTTACAATGAACTACTTCATGTTTTGTCATTTGGTGCTGAGGAGAGAGGAGGAGATTGTTGAGTCCTGTCCTTTTCAGTTTCTGACAGCACAATAGAAGCAAATAGCTGATATATCCTTTATCCTTTATGTCAAGAGAAAAATCAAAGTTAATGGTTATATCTCAATTTATATTGATGGAAATCAATTTTCAGAAGTTAAGCATTTGACGAGATATGACTGTGAGTCTTGTGTGTGTGTGTATATATATATATATATATATATATATATATATATATATAAATAAAAGGATTGTTTTGTTCCAGTGAGAGAAAAGTAAATATTTTAAAATGAATTGGTCTGCAGATTTAGTATTTAGGATTTCATTATTTTATATATTTGTACTGTGCATGTATTTCTGACTTTTATCTCCTTTCTGGAGATCTGAATGGCTAAGTTCCGTTCCAGCTCTTCTTTTATAGCATCAGTTGTTTTGATCTTTTAAATTCCAGGCTTGTGTCTGTGAATGTCCAATTGGAGTTTATTCTCCATGAAGACCTCTGGTTGATGTAAACACTTTTATTGTATGTATATATAAGCATATATTCTCTGTTTCAATTTGTTTTGTTTTATGGCATATCAACCATTGTTGGTCATTTAATGCCAAATCCTGTTTTTTCATATACATCAAATATATTATTTGGAAACACACTTTGTAGATACACACAATATAAATGATCAAACACTTCTATTTCTAACAATTCAATTTAGCATAAGTCAACAAAGTTAAATGGTTCCAAGTATTGTTATGTATCACTAACAGTTCAATTAAACATCAGTCATTTGTTTACACACAGTTGAATGAACAAACAGTTCTATTTCTAAGAATTCAATTTATCATAAGTCATTTGTTAGCACTCGGTTTAAAGGTCAAATAGTTCTATTTGACCCATTGATAAGACCCTTTTAGGTCCTATCACTCCAAATCAGAGAGGACCTGGGAATGATGGCAATGAAGGGGTACTTCACATTCCTCAAAGTTCCAGCATTACTGGAGCTTCACCATCTGATTGTTTAATGTTATATCTCAGATACTCATTAGGAGGGGGACATCCCTCTGCAGAGATGCAGTCAGTGTATTCTACAGCCGAACCTCTGTGTAAATATACATGTATACATACACTCATACATAGATATATTTTCATGGATGTTGGGTGGCTTTTAGACTTCCTTTGTTCTTACACTATTTCTTTCCTTCCTTTCTCCGCTAGTCCATATATATATATATATATATATATATATATATATATGAGAGTGTGTGTGTTTGTGTTCTTTAGGTATACACACACATTTATGTGGGCATGCCTAAACATATATACATGCTTTTCTTTCAAGAGCATTGGCTGGATTTAATGTGTCTTAAAATTTAACTGCACTAAACTATCTAACAATATCTCCAATGAAATATTCTCAGGTTAGAGTGGCCTACTTTGATACTATTTTAGTTCCCATAGCTGTTCATAGGGTATGGGTATAATTGTTGCTGTCAAATTGGAAAGTAATTATTTAGGATTAGTTCTTTACTATCAGTGATGACTTTTTGTTAAATGTTGCATGTAATATTTCTTGGTATTTTTAAATCCAAAATGAGATGGCCTATTTTCCTAATTAATGGGAGATAGTATTATATAGGTTGGTGACGTCTAATGTAAGCACACATTAAATCCACCCAATGCCTTTCAAAAAACATGTATGTCTATCTAAGGACACATACATGCATAAACACTCACACATATATATATATATATATATATAAACAGAAGTAAAAGGAAGGATAAACAAAGAAAAAATAAAAGAGGACAAAAATCCACTCCATACCCATGAAAATATATGTATCAGTGTATGTATACATCATAGATCAGGAGTCTTTATGGACAATAAACTCCAATGGGACATTCACAGACACAAAACTGGAATTAAACAAAATCAAAACAGCCTATCAAACAATCTTTGCTAGAAAAAGAAGAGCTGGAACTTGACTTAGCAATTCAAATCTCCAAAAAGGACATAAAAGTCTAAAATACATGTAGAACACAAGGATATAAAATTATATAAAATCTAAATAACAAATTTGAAATCATTTGAGGGCCTATTCATTATATAAGTTCTAAGTTGGTTGAACATAGTTGAGGGTGACCCAAAGGCTCCCTTTTCAAAAGCTAATACACTGAGGTGTAGGAGAGGGCGCAACTCTAGATTGCTCTACTTAACCTCGGCCCATACCTTAAAATGCTGAGTTTTGAGTAAGGAGGCATCAAGTACCATTTTAAGTCTTTGGCATGACTTGACCTGGGATTGAACCCAAGTCTCCTACGCCTTTGGTGTACACTAAAAATTATGTCAATGGGCCAATTATTTATATATATAACGTTGTTTTTCCCTCAAAAGGACACATGTTTACCTCTAGTTTTACCCTTCTTCTTTAATAAAGGGAGAAAGAAGTTTTTGAGATTAAGAAATAAAACATTTCCAAAACTTCTTCCTATCTTGGTTTCATTCATTTTAAGGGACACAAATTATTCACTATAAATACAATTAAGATAAGTTACTGCTGTATGATCATATGTGACAATGGTAAAAACACAACAGAATTTATTAAAAAGAGGTGATGAAAATATATATGTAAGCTGCATCATTTTCCTATATTTGTGTGTCTGGTTCCTGGGTCTACAAAAACCTGTACTGTCAAAATAATTGCTTTTCCTATTTACAAAAAGTTTCTAGATAGCCAGCAACATAATATGAAGAAGGTTTCAATTCTTTTTTATTGGCTTAGCAAAATTGAATATTTTACTTTAAAAATTTCTAATAAAAAATGGTTATTAGAAAAAATAACACTGAAAATGTCCGTTTCAGATCTGGAAGGATGAGCTCATGAGAGATGTTCTCCTATACATAGACATACATACTAGTGTCAGCTAGCCAACATAGACTTACGTTCAACAGCTCTCTGTAGACATTGAATGCAATCTTAAGGACTTACCAGGAGTGAAGGATGATAGAGACAGATAGCAAGAGAGAATCAAGAGACCCCCATGCTATTAGCTGGACTTAAGGAGAATGATTTCAAATCTTTTTTTTTATAACCTGTTCTTTTTTAATGGGAGATTGTTTTGTTGATAGCTTCAATAGTGCCATTATCATCTTTGACATTCTGACAACCCAGTAACATGATTCTTAATCCAAGTCAAATTGTTATCTAAAGAAGTTGCTTTCTTTTATAGAGTTTCCAGCTGAAATAACTTTATAATAGCTAAGTGACAGTTTCTTGAGTTTTTGCAATTTTATATGTATAATTTATCATTTAACAAATTTTAAAATCGAAATCAAACTTACGACAATTTTGCAGTGCAACATGTTAGCTATAAGCCTTAAAGACTTCTTCATATATGTGTGTGTGTGTGTGTGTGTGTGTGTGTGTATATATATATATATATATGCACACATGTACATATAAGTAAAAAGTAAAGTTGGCAACCTTAGTCAAGAGAGACCCGAAGACTCTCTTTTCGATAGCTACTACACTGAGGTGTAGTGGGGGGTGCTACTCCTTTCCCTAGATTGCTCCACTTTATCCTTGATCATTTCCTTATAATGCTGTGTGTTAAGTAAGGTGGCATCAAGTACCATTTTTTTAGTCTTTGGTATGACTCAACCTGGGATTAAACCCCAGTCTCCTGGACCATTGGCAAACACTCTACTCATTAGGCCACTGTACATATACCTCTATATATACAAGGGTGGGCTGAAAAGTTCATAGACTGACCAAGATACTTTCATGAAATATGACCAAATGCAGTATATTTTTCAGCATAGAACCCCATATGGTCCACACATTTCTTCCATCACCATTGCTATATTTGGATCTCATTGGTCCAAAATCTGATCAAGAGCTGATAGAATGTCATCATATGAAATTTTCAGTCAAGACTTTTTAGAATATATGCATGCACACACACACACACATATATATATATATTTTTTTTCCTGACTCTATAGACATTTATTGTTCACTCTACTTAGAGTATTGAGCACACTAATGTTTAACTTAAGTTTAATCTTTTCTTTTTTTTTTTAGGAATTTTTTCCCAAGATATTAGTTTGTCTAATATCTTATTTTCGAATTATATCATCTGGGTTTTTTTCACACCATCAGAATTATAGAATAGATATAAAAATTAAATAAATATATATATAAATAATCATCCTACACAACTTATATATATATATTTTAACATCTTCTCTTTCCTTGTCTTAGCCCAAGGTTTCTCTTCTGATCACATAATTTGAACATTACACAGTGAAATTTTCTTATTAAAATTCAGCTGACAAAGGCTTGTCAAGCAAATGGTTGGCAAACCTATCATACAAATCATACAAAGATCCTTAATAGATGCTCTATCCTAGTAGGTTTGTGCCAATCTTTTTGCTTAATAAATATGTATTTATTATTAGACTTTTGAGTTTCTTCATCATCTTCTGAATAATGCCGATAATATCAGATGATCATGGATTTTAGCATTACATAGCTTTGGTTGTTTGACCATGACACAGCACCATATTCTTTGTTTCAGAAAGAAAGGAATTGGGAAAACCTACATTTAAAACAATCTTTGTTAAATGAACTGCAAAAGTTACTGAAAATCTTTTAGTGAAGATTTAGTCAGTCAGAATTTCCACATCTGTTCATGGCAACATAGACAAAATATCACAAATTTGCAACAAAATATTTGTCCCTGTGCTTTGACTACAGTTACTTCAAACAAGACTTCATCGGGAAACTGTCCTTGTTTAAGTTTGGTTTGTTCAATGGCAAGTCAACTCCTTGTGGGTTATTTAATGTTTGAATTAGATTTATTTATAAATATTTGATTGTAGTCAGAATTTATATTTGGTTTGGTTTACTTGTTTAATGGCATATCAATGCCTTATGGGTTATTCAACGACAAAATTTGACTCATTTCTAAATGTTTGATTACAATAATAATTGCATGCCTAATTTTCCATTGCATTTTTTCTACAGTTGTACTTATTTTACTATAATCCTTTGTTTACACAGTTGTATGTTTTCAAGTGTTCCCATCAAATACTAATAATTTTCCAACTGATCTAGTTGACCCATGTAAAAGACCCCAACAGATACTACCACTCCAGGTCAGAGTGAACCCCGGATTAATGGCAGCAAAGGGATTACTCCATACTCTCCTGAGCTTTAGGAATTATATTACAAAACCTCGCCACTATGTACAGTATAGGAGATGAGGTCTATTTCTAAGTTAAGCATTGCTGATTTGACTTGAGAGTTTTTACAAGATCGCTTTCCATTGCAAGACTAAAGAACCTACTTTTTTCCTATAACTGGAAAGAAAACAGATGAATTCATGCCTTTACCAAGGATATATGTGTGAAGTGAAGTAAAAACAGCCTCATCCAATGTTGCATAATAGAATGGTAGAATCTATTATTTACAGGTAGTGTAGCAATTTAAATAAGTTAAAAACTATTATACAGCGGAAGTATACTGCAAGTCTTTTATTTTAGAGAACTCTTGGTCAGTTTTAATCCACATCAATGATTGTTTAAGACATTATGTCATCAGACAATAGTTGAAGAATTTCATTTGTTGTTGAGTCGATGTCCTAACAGAATGGTTGTGTTCCACCTGCACTTTCAACTCCCTGTAAGGGTTATGCTCATAGAAATAGTGTCTGTCTTGTTATCCCAGGAAGAACTAAGACAGTTGGAGTTACAATAAAGATCAAAAATTAAAGAGAAGTCACAGAGATGCAACATGAGGAAAAATTAACATCAAAGATGGCAGCCAGAAAAACAGCAGAGTGAAAGAACAGATAACAAGAACCAAAAGAGAAGATATAGAAGATGTGCATTAAAGAGAAATGATTATTCAGCACGAGGATTTGTACTTGGTTTGGTTTAGTTTAGTTTCTTTGTTTAATGGCATATTAACCTTTGTTAGTTATTTAATGTCAAAGCAATCCCAATAAAAGAACAGTAGTGGTACTATTTAACCCATAGGTGGTGGTGGATAAGGGGGTTCATACCTTTCTGCAGGATATAAGTCTGAAAGTAAGCATAACTGTGTGACTGGAGTTTGAACTTGCTTAATCCAAAGTTGCAGCCCAGCACTTTAACCATCATGCCATGGGGACTCTCCTATTTGAACTTGGGTCATCATTTCCATTTACAGTGACATTAACCATTATACTAAGCATGTCTCATTATATTTAAGATGTACCTGTTAACTTTTAAATTTTCTGTTTGAGACTTTGTAATAATGGAAAAAAGAACCCTCCATTGTATTACAATAGAGCATTTAAAGAAAGTCAAAAAGCTAAAACATCACAAGCACAATAAAAAAACAAAGAATTCTGTGAAAAGGTCTTGATTTTCTGGTATTGAATGAAACAACTACAGTCATTTATGTTGTTTAGATACTTTGATATACACAAAGAAATTTAAATAATGTAAATGATTAGAATTCCTCATCTGCAAGTATAAGCTCCCTTATCCCCTCCCCCAACTATGAGTTAAATAGTACCACTACTGTCCTTCTGCAAGGCCGGCTTTGGCATTAAATAACCCATTAAAGTTGATATCACATTGAAACCAAACCAAACTAGGTGAGCTAGTATTAAACATAAATATATATTCATGTTTTGACCTATATGATCAACACTAATAGAAGGAGTGTATGGACTCTAAGGGGGTTTGTATTAAAAAATAAATATCATTTGATCACATTCCCTTAGAGTATCTTGGTAAGCCTATGAACTTTTCAGCTGAACCTTGAACTTTGTCATCAAGAGGTGTGCTTAGCAGGATGGTTATGATTGTAGAAGATGGAATCACTGACCAATTTCTAATCCTGCATGAGCCTCTTTGCAGTTCACTTAAACCCAACAATCATCTCAGAAATTCAGACAGATACAACAGTAACCATTTTAAATGAGAGTATTTGGTTAACAAAATCAAAGGTTGATGTTTCCCTTATTGTCCAGAAGTTAACTCATGACAAACTATTCATATTTGTCCATCAAAAAGAAAATAACCAGTGAAAATAAGAGCAGAGATATAAGACAAATGAAAATGCCATGTAGTATTGTGTCCACTATTAATGACCATGCAGATGAAAACCCAAGAGACAGGTTCCTTATACGAAAGACAGGTTCATAATATGCAGACATAATTCAGGATTAGAATTAGATGCCAAGAGAGAGAAATCAATTCTGTAGGGAATGATGATGTAATTAGAAGTAGGAAAATTATTCCCATTCCTTATTACTATAAACTTCTTTCTTACTTTCTTGGCAAATCAATCTAATACTGTGAGGATAGATTTCTACTTGCAAGGTAATAATTTCTTCAAGGTAAATTTGAATACAGTGTTGTTACCAGAAAGTTATTACATATCCTATACCAAGAAAAAAAAAGATTCATTTAACAATCAAAAGATCAAACAAACGTAAACACATAACAATAATTATAAATATATGTGTGTGTGGGTTTGGTTTGGTTAATGGCATATCAACTATTGTAAGTAATCTAATGCCAAATCCATTTTTATACAAATAAATAGTTATTTCAAACAATTCAGTTTAGCATAAGAACACAGTTTAAATATAAAAAACATTTCTATTTCAAGCTATTCAGTTTAGTCAACAAAGTTAAATGGTTCCAAGTAATGCTAATTATCACAAACAATTCAATTAAACACGAGTCATTTATGTACACAGTTAAATTGAAAAAAACAGTTTTATATCAAACAATTTAGTTTAGCATAAGTACACAGTTTAAATGTCAAAACTTCTATTTAAACAAATTCAGTTAAGCATAAGTATGCAGTTTAAAATTCAAAACAGTTCAATTTTGAGCACACAGTTTATTTCTACTTGACTCACAGATATGACCCTATCAGGTGCTGCCTCTCCAGTTCAGACCTTGGAGCAATGGTTATGAAAGGGAACTCAGCATTCTCCAAAGCTCCAGTATTATTGGAGCATCACCATCAGATTGTTTTGTGTCATATCCAGGACACTCGTTGGGGGAGTCATACCCCTTTGCAGCGATGCAGTCAGTGTATTGTGCAGCTCGAGCGGACTGGGCCAGTGTGTTTATGTGCATACTTAAACAACAAATTGTCTTATGAGCACATTTTATTGAAAATAACGGAAAAAGAATTGGTGTTTGGCTTTTTCTTCAGTTTTTCTTGCTGAATGAGGTTTTTCAACAATGGTTGAAGGCAGTTTAAAATCTGTCCAAAATCTCTGTTAGTGTAGTTCAAATGCAGGTTCATATTGACCATCTTTGGTCATTGTCAAGGGCATGGGTTCTCCTGTGTTGCAGAGAGCAGGATTTTTCTATGTGAAAGGAACTTTTTGAACACACACACACACACATATACATACAATGAGGATCAAAATTTATTGCTCTTATCTTTACAGAGCTCAATGCAAGAAAATGCAGAATAATATCAAAATATATTTCAATTATAAAAGATAATTAAAAAAAAACAGGAGAAAAACTCACAATTTAGAGTTTCACATTGTTCTCAGGAGAGTTCATTTAAGTTGAGATGCACAATTTTGTTCACATTCAGATTAAGACTCTTGGGAAAAGTAAAAAAACCATTTAGTGCAGATATGGGTTAAATAGAATCATTGTTCTTCTACAAAGATGGCTTTTACTTTAAATATCCCATGAAGATTGATATCTGATTAAACAAAAAATCAAACCAAACCAGGTTGGCTTTGTATTCAAAACTCATACATGCACATAATTGACCATATTTGTAAATATCAGTGATAGACCATATAAAAGTTAAGTTAGGTTCAGGATTGGACTTGGTCCAATTATCCCATAGGTGAAAACTGACAGTCACTAAGTATAAAAATGTCCATGCTATCCCAAGTTACATATATATATATATATATATATATATATATATATAAGTATTCTTTGGTCCAGTTAAACTGGAGTTGAGAGTAATTTCATCAGGACAAGAAATTATTCATGAGTGAATACTTAAATTTTCCTGGTAAAGAGCTCAATGTAACAATAATACAGAGCAATAAATTCTTTAAGAAAAACAACAAAACCGGTCACGTAGGATTATAGATTTATTTCCATCCTGTTACGCATTTTTGAAATTTCCAAAAACACGAAAAAAAATTAACAGGACTTCTTAAGATAAAAAAGATCTGAAGAAGTCCTGTTAATTTTTTTTCGTGTTTTTGGTTTAGGTTGTTTTTTTTGGTTTAATGGCATATCAACCTTTGTAGGTTATCCATTTTTAAGTAAATAATCTGTTCTATTGAAAACAGTTAAGTTGAGCATAAGTACACAGTTTAATTGTCAAAAACATTTCCATTTCTAACTATCCAAGTAGTTATATGTAATAATTCAGTTAAGTGTAAATACAGTTTTAATGTCGAAAAACAGTTCTATTTCAAATAATTCAGTTAAGCATAAGCACGCAGTTTAAGTGTAACTACGGTTTAATAGTCAAAAACGTTTCTATTTCAAGCTATTCAGTTTACTCAATTCAGTTTAGCATAAGTATGCTGTTAGTTCTATTTAACCCATAGATTGGGCCCTATCAGGTGCTACTACTCCAGGCCAGAGTGGACCTGGGAGCGATGGCAATGAAGGGGTACTCCGCATTCCCTAAAGATCCAGCACTGCTGGAACCTCACCATCAGATTGTTTAGCGTCATATCTAGGACACTCGTTGGCGGGGGGTCTTACCCCTCTGCAGAGAAGCAGTCAGTGTATTCTACAGCCCCAGCTGACTGGGCAATACACAGATTTAAATATCAGACAGTTTTATTTCAGATAATTCAGTTCAGCATAAGTACACAGTTTAGACGTCAAAAACAATTCTATTTCGAGCAATTCAGTTCAGCACTAGTACGCAGTTCCAATGTCAAAACAGTTCTATTTTCAACAATTCAGTTTAGCATAAATTCACAGTTTTAATGCAAAAATCAGTATAGTGAAAGAAGCATAGTTTTGTTCTATTTAACCCATAGATAGGACCCTTATCAGGTGCTACCACTCCGAGCCAGAGTGGACCTGGGAGTGATGGCAATAAAGGGGTACTCCACATTCCCCAAAGCTCCAGCATTGCTGGAACCTCACCATCAGATTGTTTAGTGTCATATCTAGGACACTCATTGGGCTTAATGAGGAGATAACTCTTCACCCCTTTTCTATCCCCTCCCACTCTTCTGTGTCTATTCTAGTTTTTTTATCAAAAAGATCTGAAGAAGTCTTGTTAATTTTTTTTCGTGTTTTTGGAAATTTCAAAAGTGCGTAACAGGATGGAAATAAATTTATAATCCTATGTGACCGGTTTCGCTGTTTTTCTTAAAGTATATATATATATATATATATATATATATATATATATATACACACACACACACACACACACACCAAATAACGAATGAGTTTAGATACAAAAATATGGAATTTGGTATTTTTCCACTTGGAATATGACCCAAGGTAAGGATTGGTCACTAAGTATTATTAGAGACAAGAGAGTATGCTTACAAATGGATGGTTATTTTCTAATTTTTTCTCAAATTTTTATTTTGGTTGTGACTTGAATGAGAGCCCTTATGCTTTACTTGTATCAGATATTCTAAGATCAATTCTATAAGGAATCAAAAAGTTATTAGCAGTAAGAAAATTGTTTGTGTTCTTTGATATTCTAAAGATAGATTTCTACTTGTATGAGAAATTAATGTCTTCTTTGTAAATTTGAAAATATTATGTTATCATCAAAAAGTTGTTATATGAGTAGAGAGATAGACAAAGAAGTCATCTACTAAAGAATTACTTAGTTTCGATATGAATATGTAGCACTTAATTTTCATCATCACTGTAATTATTTGTGTATAACACCCACTCATGTATAACATGCATCCCTAACTTTGTGTATAACACACACTCATGTATAACATGCACCTCTAACTTTGTGTATTACCCACACTCATGTATCATCATCATCATCATGTCGTGCTGGTAGCACGGATATCCCTGGCCCTTTCTAGCCACTCCTTCCTATTGTTCATCGCCCTAGGCAGGTCTTCAGGACAACATCCCATATCCTCACATAGCTGCTGAATGTATGTTCGTGCTGGTTATCCTGCTTTTGCACGGCCATATGTTGGGGTCCATAAGAGTACATCTCTTATGAGTTCGTCCCTGCTTCTCCAGCAGTGTCCTATGTATAGCATGTCTTAACATACATAGGACCCATGTGACTAATAATAATGTTGTGTTCTTTTTTTGTTTCAGATTTGATAATTGTCTACTATAACAACTATTAATCCTTGATCACAATGCCTTGGACAAGAGAGGAAAAATATTTTGCATCACTACTTGTTTGGAGATGAAATCATTCAAAAATATTTCAAAATAGATTCAACCCATTAATATGATAATGATTTATTACTGTGACAAGAAACTCAAAAAAAGATTGCATGTCCTAGAAGCTGATATAATAACTATTAAAAAAAAAATCCACTGATTTGATGTCGCTAGCTCAAAGGATGCATTTCTTTAAAGGACATGTTCCAAATGACCGCCATTGTGCTTGTTGCCGTAATAAATCATTATCCCATTAATGGGTTGCATCTATTTTGAGACACACTGTATAACATACACTCCTGACTTTCGATTATGAAATTCTGGAAAAAATTCTCTGATATGCTAAGCCCTTTTTAGAATTTGTAGTGGCTATGTTTATTCTTAATTTAGCATTTATTAAATTTTTATCAATACATACTGAATAAAAAAAGAATTTATACAGTTTATATAATATCTTAAAACAAAAAATTTATGCAGTCTTTAAAGAAAACACATGGACATGTTAACACAAAACTGCACAAGGTAGCAGCAAAAATAAGCCCACATTAGGTGAAACGAAATTATAAACAAACACACATTCTAGGGTATATTTTTCTATAATGGTGTAGAACTTATTAGTCTGGACTATAGATATAACTTTTGGTCTACCTATCCTGAATATGGCCTGAAAAAAATTTAATTACATTAATCTCGAGTATAATATGCACCTCTAACTTTTGGAACGTAAAATCCAGAAAAACAGTGAATATTTAATTTTTTTTGTTTTTACTCATCACATCTTTTGAGGTTTGTTGTTTTACCTTTATATTTTTTACTGTTCAATTTGATTGCTGTTTTTGATGTGTTTTTATATAAACAAAGTTTATTTTTTTGTTTTTCTTATAATTTACCAACTTGAGTGGTAAGGAGATCTGCTCAAGATCAAATATTCTATTGTTCAGAAAATAACTTTTTAAAATAAACTTTTATTCTTGAATTAATGAATTTAAACTGTGTTTTAATCAGTCAACATATGATCCCTGAACATCTCTGCAATTCTGTCATCAATTAACTAGGTTAATTATGCCTGTACGATAAAACTCTAAAACGTTTTGATGCCAAGAAATTTTTAAATGCAGTTTCTCCTGCTCTTTTAGAACAGAATGTTTTTGGGCTTAAAAAAAAGTGTCCAGATGCTTGGAAAAAATGGTGGTCTCTGAGTAAGAGATCAGGAAAATATGGTGGATGTGACAAAGTCTCACATCCTAAGTCAGTGAGCTTCTGCAGTGTCATCCTGGCAACATGTGGCCAAGCATTGTCATGAAACAAAATTATGAACAAGCTTGAAAAGTAAACACATTACTTCTTTTTTTTTTATGTTCATAATTACGAGCATATCACTTTCAAAATCAAATTCTGAAAGAAGTGATAGAAAATTAAAAAAAGGACTCTTAAATCTTTAGGAATGTGGATTTTTTTAGACAAATACTATTGCAATAACATATTAGAAAAATTCAAACAGCTTATACTAAAATTGGACATTATATTCCAAACAATCTAATAATTCAATATCTCACACTCAGCAAGGAACCAATCGATGTATAAAAAATTGTATTATTTACAGAGTATTTATAGAAAATAGCATTTACAAACAAGTGTATAGAATTAAAGGGTAACTTCCTATTAACAGAGTATAAGTTTACCGATTATTATCTTAATATTTGCCATAATTTTAGGTGTTAAGGTTTGGTTTGGTTTTGTGGCAAATCAAAAGTTGTAAGTTATTTAATGCCAAATACTCCGAATCCTAAAAATTCATTTAAACATCAGACATTTGTTTACACACAGTTAAATGATCAAACAATTCAATTTACAATAAGTCATTTGTTTGCACCCAGTTTAAATGTAAAACAGTTCAATTTGACCCATAGACAAGACCCTTTCTGGTGTTACTACTGCAAGCCGAAGTGGACCTGGGAACGATGGCAATGAAAGGGTACTTTGCATTTCCCAAATCTCCAGCATTATTGGAGCTTCACCATCAGATTGTTTAGTGTCATATCCAGGACACTTCTTGGTGAGAGGGGTTTTTATACTCTGCAGAGATGCAATTGGTATATTCTACAGCCCAAGCCAACGAATCAATAGGTATTAAACGAAACATAGAGGTGCCCGTTGAGTAATGGTTATCATTGTAGGAAATGGACACGGTGATACGAGTTCAAATCCTGGACGAGACTGATTGCATTTCACATAGCACTAATACCCTTGGGAAAGGTATGAATGCAATTATTCTCCCTCCAGCTACAGGTAAATAGTAGGGCAGACTAGGTTCTTCAGCTTTGGTGAGGCAACTAGTCTAAGAGAAGGAAAACTTTGAATTCATACCTGTTAAACTCCTTAAAAAACTGACCTTGTGTCATATCCTACCCGAGCGGAGGGGTAAGGTAAATATCATTAAACGAAACATAGAAGACAAGTAATAATCATTTCATCAAGAAATGAATGAAGAGCATGAACAAAAACATTATCCCTGTTAGTTACCGGCAATTCTTTTTTATCTGAAAGAGTAAAAGAACGTATTAGGTGGTGAGTAATATTATGTTTCAGCTGTGATGACAGCAAAGTAAGTGACACGTTATATTTTGATACCACTGTCAATTCATAAAAGGAAAAGCACTTCAATCAGCTCATCTGGTCAATGAAACAAGCACTACAAGAATATTCCCCGATAACATTGCCACAATCACTGGTTAAGATTTTTATGAGTGTAGCATAAATGTTCATCTATGATAATTATATAAAAAAATGTTTTGTAGCTGAAAAATTGCCCAATGCAACAATGCTATTGTGTTGCCTATATTGATTGTAGTTTTCATAGGACTAAATAGAAGGCATTACTTTTAATATGCCTTTTGTAGGAAAAGATAAGATAACTTGTAGAAAAGGAGGCTTGTTTTTGCTTTGTTTTTTTTTTTTCATGTCTAGTCCTTGGCAGCATTTTGATTATTTCAAGACAATAATAAATTTGACTAATATCGAATAGACTTAATAGAAGAGCATTTTTTAAAGAACTAGCATACTCTAGAGTAAAGAGGAACTTTTCCTTAATAGATTATATTCAATATACTTAAATAAAATAAGAAATAACTAAAATATTTGAATGACATCTGGCATAATAATTTGTTTTAAGTTTTAACATTCTGTTAATTAAAAACACAATTATAAGACAAAATTTATCCAATGGCCTAATGGGGAAGAGTGTTCGCCAATGGTCTGGAAGACATGGGTTCAATCCTAGGTCGCATCATACCAAAGACTTTAAAAATGGTACTTGATGCCTCCTTGCTTAACACTCAGCAATATAAGGTACCTATCAAGGGAAAGGATTAGTGCCCTCCCCTACACTTCAGTGTAGTAGCTATTGAAAAGGAGCCTTCTGGTTGCCCTCAACTATGGTGGCCAACTTTACAACTTTATATACTGTTTTCTGAGTATGAAACAAAATTGTATCTAGTGGTGAGATTTCAGAAATCAGCAGAGAATGGAATCACTCCTTTGTTACTCCCAGGTCCACTGACCTGAAGTGGTAGTACCTGTTTGAGTCCCATTTATGGCTAAAATAGAGCTATTTGAGATGACATTTAAAATCATTCTTAACTGCACTAATGCTTTAGTTCAAAAAGCATGGATATTGCAACAAAGTATGAAATGTTTACCCATTTAAAATGATTACAAAGAGATATTTACACTGTATATAATTGGAGAGCAGAATCATTGAACCGACTTTTATATAAAATAACCCAACAAGGGTTGGCATGATCGATTTTTATACTTTATATAATTGGAAAGCATAATTGTTGAACTGACTTAGCTATAAAATAGCCTAACAAAGGTTGACAAGCAATAAAACAAACTACTCAACTAAAAACAAAATTTTTGGATTAATGAACATAATGTTTGTGATCTAGTATTTCTGAATGTAGAAGAAGTTCCTTTTTTAAAACTTATTATTTGAACACACATACACTTGCACAGATATATATAATTATATGCTATTATAATCTATGATAGAATGATTTACTTAGATATGGTTTTATATATATATATATATATATATATATAGGGGGTGAATATATAAGCCAAAACATTAAAAAAAATCATAAGAATTCATAGATTGATTATTTTTTCTTTTGAAAATGTTGGGTGTTGTAAAGAATTTCCATAATCAAGTGTCCATTCTCTCTTAACACATTTCATTCCTTCTGGCTTTTTAATCTTATTGGAACATCTAATTTTCTCTCTATTCCAAAAGCCAAATTTCTTCAGTTTAAACTTTGAAAAGAGATCTGCAAGGCAAAATAAATTCTAAATAAAAAACAGAGCATCAAAGTGATGTCTTTGATGAGACTGATAAGAAAGAAAAAAATCCAGAGTTCTATTTCTTCGTAATTAAGGTTCTTATTGTACTAATGGACTGCAGAGCAAAGTAAGATGGCTACCATTCTATCAGACAATCTCAAACATATTTTTTAACTCTCCAAAATCCTAGTTAAGAAATCTTCACTCATCACAGTGAATCTTCCTTAACCAAACTTTTAAGAGTTAAATTTTTCTTTCAGAAACATCAAAAAAAATAATAACAGGAACCTGTTTAAATAAGAGTATATATGCATTTGTAAATTTGCATCAATATATTTGCTGGTATATTTCATAGAAATAAAGGATAAAGCTTTTAACTTAATATCTTTAAATATGGTCAGGTTAATAGAAGGGCTTCATTAAAGCAAATGTATATGGATTTTTGTTGATAATAACCCTATTAATATTCTTTTATATTTCTATGCTAACTCAGTTAAAACAGATGGTTTAGTATGGTTTCTTTATTTAATGGCATATCAACCTTTCTAGGTTATTTAATGCCAAAGCTATTCTCCTAGAAGAACAGAAGTGGTACTATTATTTAACCCATAGCTGGGAGGATAAGAGGGTTCATACCTTTCCCAAGGGTATTTGCCCAAAAGTGAACGTATTAGCGTGATGGGAGTATGAACTCGCTTACTACGATTCCGCAGTCCATCGCTTTAACCATTACACCTTAAGGACATCCCCAGTTAAAACAGTTTGTCTTTTAATTGAGGTGGCACCATGAACTTGTTAAGTAGTAAGTCTTTGAAATTGGTTGATCAGTTCACATACTTTGATTACAATATCTCTTTTACTGAGAGCCATCTCAACATATGCATTGGTAAACCATGGACTGCTATCGAGAGGTTAACAAACAAATGGTAATCAGACCGATCTTATTAAATAAAATTGGAATTCAGTAGTATTGTATGTTTGCCCAACTTGGAATTTTCCGAAATGCCTGGTATGGTTTGGTTTTATGGCATACCAAACATTGTAGGTTATTTAATGCCAAATCATTTTTATACATATATATTAAATATATGATTTGGTTTGGTATCGTTTTAACTATTGTAGGTTTTCAATGCCAAATCCTCTTTATATATATATTAGATATATATCATTTGTCAACATATGTTGTTGATAATATTTTTAAATAAGCTTTAGCTCTTTCTTTTGCACAAAATTAAATGGTTCCACGCATTATTATGTATCACTAACAACTCAATTAAACATCAGTTATTTGTTTACACACAGGTAATTGAACAAAAAGTTCTATTTCTAACAATTCAATTTAGCATAAGTTACCAAAGTTGAATAGTTCCAAAGTAGCTATCTATCACTAACAATTCATTTAAACAATCAGTCATTTGTTTACATACAGTTAAATGATTTAACAGTTATTTTTCAAATAATTCAATTTAGTATAAATCATTTGTTTGCACACAATTAAAATGTCAAACAATTCTATTTGACCCACAGATAGGACCCTATCATGTGCTACCACTCTGGTTCTGAGTGGACCTGGGAGCAATGGCAATGAAGGAGTACTCCACATTCCCCAAGCTCCAGCATTACTGGAGCTTCACCATCAGATTGTTTAGTGTCATATAAGGAAACTCATTGACAGGGTGTCTTACCCCTCTGCAAAGATGTATTCTACTGTCCCAGCCCACTGAGTTCAAAATGCCTGTAGAAAAAGTTATATGGGAACTGTTTTCAACAAATCTTTAAAGCAGTATCCTGCAAAACAGCAGCTGTACAACTACTTACATCCCATCTAACAAACTATCCAAGTAAGATGAGCAAGACATGCAGGAAGAAGTAATAAGGATGAACTCAAATATTCTCCAATAGATTCCTGTGCATGGATAAACCAATGTTAGCAGACAATCAGAGACTTACAGTCATCAGCTCTGTATGATGACATCTAGAGTACTTATCAGGAGCAATGGCCAATATGGATGGTGAGAGAGAGTCAAAGGAATCCCAGCCAAAATTTTAACTAGTGTTCAGTGACCCCTTATACATCCCCTTGTTAAAATCTAGTGAACTTTCTAAGACCAGAAATATTAGCAAATAACAGATTTACTTTTATAATGATGGGTAAAAAATGTATTTAAGATATTAAACAACAATGCATTTAAAAGTATTAAGACACTGAACATATTTTTAATGCTTTATGATAGAGCTAGTGGCTCACTGGCTAAGGAACTCTTTTCCTATTCTATTTTCTCCTGAAAACTCTAGATGTTGTTATGACTCTGCTGTACGTATTTCAATTTATTTGATCTTCAAATTCTTTACAGTTGATAAATCAATCAACGTACTTGCTCATTTAATATACTTAGGTTTCATATATTTAATATTGTAGCAATTCTTTGTCTTGATAGATGATCAAAAAAGAAATCATTTAAGAAGTTAAATTTCAAGTTGTTCTCATTTATTTTCTTATTTATAACTGGATTAGTTGATTTTTCTGAACTTTAATAACATTGAGGTTCATTAATCTATCATTCACTGTGTTAGCAGTGGCTCCCAAATCTTCATCTTGTGTTTCACCACCTTGATCTACATCTCTTTAAGAGTCATCATTATTCTCAGCATCATTTCTTGCAGAACCTGTACTTTCTGTATTTGAAGAATCCCTATTTTACTATTTTGTTGTTATTTGTTAAATTTTTCAAATTGTTTATCTTTTTGGTTTGGTTTGGTTTGGTTTCTTTGTTTAATGGCATATAAACCTTTCTAGGTTATTTAATGCCAAAGCTATTCTCCTAGAAGAACAGTAGTTGTACTATTTAACCCATAGCTGGAAGGATAAGGGGGTTCATACCTTTCCCAAGGGTATTTGCCCGAAAGTGAACGTAATAGCGCAACTGGAGTACGAACTCGCATATTATGATTCCGCAGTCCATCGCTTTAACCATTACACCATGAGGATACCCCCATTTGTCTTTTTGGTTGAGTTGTTTAATTGTTTCTGAAACCTGTTATAGCAATCATAATATCCTGTCTATATCTTTTGATAAACATTTTTATCAGGGAGTTAGTAATTTGAGGTTATTTGTTTAGGATTCCAGTTGCAAAATTTAGTCCAAAACTTCAAGCTCTGTAGCCCTAAGTTTAATATTTGACAAACTATTTATCAGATCTGTGCATTTGATCTTCAAAATTAACAATGGTTATTTTCAGTTGAGTTTGTCAATCAAGATGTATACAGAGAAAGCAAAATGTATAGATTTGTGTTTTGATTGGTTGGTTATTTTGTTTCATGGTGCATCAACCCTTTTCAGGTCATTTAATGCTGAATTCAGTCATTTTGATAAAAGTTTCAAACAATCTTCATACAGTTGAATGTTAAAACAATTCAGTTTAGCAAGAGTACAGTTTTTTGTTTACACACATATCAAAATAGTTCTATTTTAAACAATTCATAAGCACACAGTCTATTTCTATCTAACCCACAGATCAGACCCTATCAGGTGGACCTAGGAGCAATGGCAATAAAGGAGTACTCTGCATTCCCCAAAGATCCAGAATTACTGCAGTCTCATCATCAGATTTTTTAGTGTCATATCTAGGACACTCTCTGAAGAAGTCTTACCCTTCTGCAGAGATGCAGTTGGTGTATTCTGCAGGCCAACTTGACTCTGCCAATTTGTGTTTTGATTCATTTCAATGTTTGTGATCAAATCATGATCTAGTATTATATACTTATTTGGATTTTATCAGTTAATCCAAATATAAAAGTGACCAATAAAGATTTGCCACAATATTCACCTCAGGTCATTATTCATGCAGTCAGAAATGGTCAAATAATTAGAAAACTGGTTGCTTATTCAATCTCTCTTTCTCTTATCATTCTCTGTGCTTGAATAATATGAGTATTATTATCAATTCTAGGGTTGTAAATTGCCTCATACTTTTTTTATTAGTACTGCTAACAAATGATAGAGAGAATTCTAATGAATTTTCCAGAAATATTCGAACTCATATGGAAATGACATGTAGCATAACAGAAATCTTTGTATGAAATGGAATCAGCAACATCAATTCAAATCATGGATGAAGCTGACAACATTCCATTTCCAACTAATGCTCTGGAAAAATCCATCTTTTCCCTGATATGGATAAAGAGTTGGGAAGATTGGGTTCTTTAACCTTGGTTGAGCAGGCAGTGTACGGGAAGACAAATACTGAATTAAAACCAGCTGTACTCTACTTAAAAATTGACCTAGTATCACATCGTGTCGGTAATGAAGGTTTTGGGTAAATATGGTCAACTTTCTAGGTAAAGCTCAGCACTTTTTGAATGACCCATATACATATATATATATATATATATTCAAGTTATTCGGGATGACAGGAGTCTTAGACTGATACCAGTATGAAGTTTTTTCTTATTTCTACCTACATTTCCACTCCAGAATAACATTTTGGGATAATTTAATGGAAGTTATTTTTTGTAATTATGTTATAATTATGGGAAATTTCCAAATCATCTTATTTTGAGTGAACCTTTCAGATAGTTTTGACAATGGCATTAACTTGGCTATTTGTTTCACAGTAAGATTAATTATCAAGGACAAGTGCCACTTTTTTGATAAGCTGATAACCAAAGAAAGGCATACCAATATGCCACATGTTCTCAATAAGACTTCTCAGATTTCTAATTTAGATTTTTTTCCCCTCTCCAAAACTAGAAGTGTGCATGGCAGAAGATTTGGTATGGTTTTATGGCATATCAACCATTGTTGGTTATTTAATGCTAAATCCAGTTTATTTATATATATTAGATATAAATGACTTGTAAACATAAGTCAACAAAATAGAATAGTTCCGAGTTCACTAACAATTCAATTAGACATCAGTCATTTCTTTACACTGTTAAATGATCAAATAATTCTTTTTTTTTTAAACAATTCAATTTAGCATAAGTCATTTCTTTGCACTCAGTTTAAACATCAGTTCTATTTGACCCATAGATAGGACCCTATCAGGTGCTACCTCTCCATGTAGAATGGACCTGGGAGCAATGGCTATGAAGAGGTACTCTGCATTCCCCAAAGCTCCAGGATTACTAGAACCACACAATTAGATTGTTAAATGTCATATCAAGGACACTCGATGAAGGGAGGGATCTTAAGCCTCTGCAGAAGAGTTACTGACATAAAGAAAAAAAATGACTCGAAAAGTTCCAAACCTGGATAAAACTGTTTGCATTTCTTTTTGCAGTAATGCTCTTGGGAACCCCTTCTTTTGACTTTCCAGCTATGCATAAATAGTAAGGTAGATTCGATTTTTTTGTCTTGATAAGGCAACCAGTCTATTTTTTTGTCTTGATAAGGCAACCAGTCTAAGATATATATATATATATATATATATATATATATATATATTTTATTGTAACCTAGAAAAAAATTGCATTTCATAGTAATTCTTTATAAGAGTAATGTTCTTACTAAGAGAATAAAGCAACATCCACTCTAATCTATGACTAAAGAATAATTGATTTTGTACAGTATGTAATTTTTTAATCATCCATATTCTTTATTTAACATATCTACAAAATATTTATTAGAATAAGACACACTTTCCTGAAAAGAGGCATCCATATTATTATAGATCACCGTTATAATGTGAACTCAATGACTTCCTGAGTCATCTAGTTAATTATAAATGTTACGAATTTTCAGAAAGTCACAAAGAATTCTTCTGAAAATATTCCAGAATTTATTTATGACTTCATTTAACTGATATTATTAAGCCCAAATGAAAGATCATTTATTGACAAGAGTATGAAACAATAAAAATTAGACAGCTTGCTATGGGATCTAAGGTTCATGCCTTTGTTATTTGTAGTCTCTCCATTATAGCAAAAGATCAAAGCATCTCTGCCTTTCATTATAACTGAAACCTCTCCAATCATCAAAGAATGAGAGAAAGAAAGAAAGGGAAAAGTTTGAGGCTAAAACACCTGTGTACAGTCAATGATTCCTTAACAACCGATTAGATCTAATGAGGGAGTGTTTGTTCAAATCAGACAAAAAAAGTAAACAAACCTTTCTGCTTACGACGTCAAAGATGACTTGTAAATTTCAATGAAATATTTTTGAATGATTAGGGAACACTTGTTTGGCATTTTTTATTTAATATAAAAGAGTTAATATCCACAAATTAAAAAAAGATATAAATACACTCCTTTACAGAAATGCTTGTCACATAGTGCCAACTGTCACATTCAGGCATACTTCCTCACAAAATAAAATCATGAATTCAAGAAAATGTTTACCAGGAGATATGTCCGTTAAGAGGAATAATCATATTTATAGTTTATATAGACAAATATTTCTCTTGTATAATGTCAATTTCTGCCAGATATAAATAAAAAAAAGATCTACTCTTTCACAGAATATGAATAAAAACAGTTTCTGAATTAAATTTTTTTTTTTTTTGCTAAGGTAGGCAGAGAAAAGGCCAATTTAATGTTAAAACCTGAAGAAATAAATTACTTCAAATCCTTGCCAATGGAACCTTGGATGGCGTAATGGTTAGCAAGCAAGACTAGCTAAACTTCACAAGTGAGTTCAAGTCTCATTGGGTGCCCCATTCATGTGCCACCCCTAAGCAAAATAATCAGAAAATTACAACTCCAAACCCCTGCCAATATATATTTTTTACAAAAATATGCACTCATAACAATTTCTTTATGTATACTATTTTGTTTCTTTATCTCTCTCTCAGTCACACACATCTTGCAATATAAAATGTTACATACTGATAGAAGATAAGAACATGAGTGGGAATATATACATATATAAATATAAAATGATACATACTGATAGAAGATAAGGATGTATGGTAATATATATAATGAGATATACTGATAGAAGATAAGGACATGTTATATATATATATATATATAGTACAATTAAATGGAGACTCAGACTCGGTTAAGCCGTCATAATAAATTTATTTCAGCGGAGAATATTGTTGGTATATTCTCCGTCTCGTCAGATGACTCTTTTTACATGCTCTGTATTGTCCCAGAGATGTGATGCGAATGAGGAGTTACAGTTCGTATAAATAGGAAAATTAAAGAAATTAAAAAATAAATTAAAAATCAGAAAACAAAGATAAAGATAAAAATAAAAATAAAAAAAAAAAATAAAAAACAAAGTGGAACTCAAATTACAAAGCTACAAATTCTTTCGTTCATAGGCGTGAGCAGAGGGTGTGAACATATTATATGTTAGAACGATTAAGAAACAGGAGTAGAATTAATCTACTGGTCAGTCCCTTTTAATTTTGTGTTCCGTTTGTGGTTTCTTCTACTTGGCAGGTGTGCTATTCTAAACAGACTAAGATCGTTTAATTAATGGCTATCTCATATATGATTTATATTTATTTCTGATATGTCTGTTAATTAACCCAGCTGTTGCCATCTTAGGTGTTCCTCTAGTTTCAATTAGGATCGAGATACTTAAACCAGATAAGGTGGGGACATTCATTATAGTCGTCAAGTGTATTTTTTTAAATTTACCCTAAAAATGGTCAAGGGGAATTAACCACTCTAGAACCGCAGGCCCTATTTTTGGATTAATATTCCTTGTTCACCTGGCCCTTATCTATCTTTATCTTTCCTTGTCTCGGTGATATCTGCTGTTGGGTTGATCTCTATTATTTACTAGTATTTCTTTATTATTTAAGATAATTTAAATTTTCCTCTATGTCTAAATGAGATATACTGATAGAAGATAAGGACATGTGTATGTGTGTGTGTGTGTATATATATATATATATATATATATTCATCTCACATAAAAGCCTGAGTTATATGGATTGCTGTGAAAGAGTTAATCTGATCAATTGTCTTTCCTATTGTGTTTATTTTCTTGTGTGCATGGCTTTCTAAATGGGTTGAGTGAACTTTGTAACAGAATGGATAGAATTTTGCAGCAAGAAAAAGAAAAGCAAAAGCAATATGAAAACTTTAAGAGAAGCCAATACAAGTAAAAAAAATTTTATAGTTTGGTTTGGTTTCTTTGTTTAATAGCATATCAACCTTCATGGGTAATTTAATGCCAAAGCCATTCTTGTTGAAGAACAGAGGTTAGTGTTCACCAATGGCCCAGGAGACCTGGGTTCAATTCCAGGTCGAGTCATACCAACAACTCAAAAAATGGTACTTGATGCTACCTTGCTTAACACTCAGCATTATAAGGTAAGGATCAAGGGTAAAGTGGAGCAATCCAGGGAAAGGAGTAGCACCCTCTCCTACACCTTGGGGTAGTAGCTATTGAAAAGGGAGACTTCGGGTCACCCTCGACTATGGTCGCCAACTTTACTTTTTTTTATATGATAAGGAAATCCATTCCCTCACCCAAGGTATTAATCCAAAAGTAAACAAAATAGCACAACTGGAATTTCAACTCATAATTCAAAAAACTGAATCTAATCTTAAAATCAAGGTAATAGTTGAAACGAAAGTGAAATAAAAGAGAGTGTTCATTTTCTAATCAAATATTTTTTTCTTTTCTCCCTATTTTTTCAAGACTTCATTCATTCTTTCTCTGCTTTTTACATTCTTATATTCTTTCTTACATTCTTATATTCTTTCTTACATTCTTATATTCTTTCTTACATTTTTATTTTCTTTTTTTCTCTCACCTCTTATTATCTTCTTATATTTTTCTCTCTCTGCATTTCTTACTTTCTTATATTCTTTCTTTCTCCCCTTATTACATTCTTTTATTCTTTCTTTCTCTCTCCTTTTATTACATTCATCACTTTATTACAACATGTTATACTTTCCCCCATCCCTTTATTAAGTATTTTCATCTCTTTTGTTTATGAGTTACCAAACATTTTAATGAGTTAAGTAAAAATGAAATTTAAATTCATTATTTTTGACAAACTATTAAACTGCATATTTACCACAATGTCATATGCAAGGTTAATTTAATAAATTCAGGGGATTTTACTTTTAAAGTTTACAATTGATAATTTTTCAAGGAAATCTATAGTGATGGGTTCTTTCATATCCCATGACCTTCTTTACTGACTGCTGTGCCTGGAACTTTTTCTTTACCAGAGAGTCAATGTGTTTTCACTCCATGGACTATCTTTTCAACTTGGGTTTTTAGTTGCAAACCCATATTTAGCCCACTTGTAAGCATTTTTTTTTACCATACAATCCTTTGTGTACCCATCACACATTCTACGAGACATTTCACATGGTTTGCACTTCTCAACCATCAAAAGTTTGATGAGAGACCTCTGTTCAAGTCTAGAACATTGTTTTATTTGTCATTTTGAATGGCCTCAAAACAAATATTTTTGCATGTTTGAAGTAACTTTTATTATAAAGCATTTCCAAACAATGTAGACTTTATATTTATGGAAAAAAATTTCTAGAAATAATTATTTTACTTTTTTTTCCCTTACTTATTGCATGACTTGCATACAATCTTTCAAACAACTGCCTAATTCTATCTTCCACAGGTTCAGTTAGTTTTTATATAATCAGAGTGTGCTAGTTCCAATTCCACTGAAAGCTTGTTCATTATTTCCAATTTGTGGCATTTAGTAATGGTCACAGTACGGTAGTTTGAGAAGACAAAAAATAAAAATCAACTGAATTTAAGATAAAGAAATATTAATAAAAATTCAACAATAATTTACAAAGACAACTTCAATCATAATAAAATTCAACATAATAGTCCAAACTTCTTGGAATGACAATGACATTAATAAAAATTATACAAAGTTTTTATTCTTAGCAAAACTTTTTTTCATTTTTTTTTTCCCCACCATGTTTATTTTTATTACATCTGATATTTTCCACAAACATTTTTTGTTGCTTGCTAGCAAATTTATATAAAGCTTATGATTCATAAAATAAAACATTACAATTATTAATTTTGGACGATTTTTTTTCTTTTCATATTACTTTAGTAACTTAATTTGTTTTCCTTTTTTTTCATATATATCAATTGAGAGTTGAGTAAGCAACATGGAAGTGAAAATAAAGAAGTAGCTGCCAATAGAATTTCACTAGCTTGTTAACTTGCTTCACTGCAGACACTCAGGGTAGATGTTTATTAAACTTGGAATGATAATGACTCAACACTAAAGAAAATATTCTTTCGAATTTCTAAAAATCTATATTCATAATTGGGAAGGGTTTGTATCTTTTCTATGAACTACCAAATTTGCTATGCAAACTTAGTGGATCCAGGGGCAGGTTTTTTAGTAAAAAGCAATTTGTTCCTCAAAGAGAAAAAAATGCTCTTACAATACACAAAGATCAGTCAGACATAACTAATCATCATGAAGGCATGTATTCCTTGACTCTCTCACCATCTGTCCCGATTGACTATCATTCTTGCTAAGTCCTCTAGAGTGCATCCAGTGTCTTCACAAGTGAAGTCCACATGTGCTAGTCCACAAAAGAACATTGCTTATGGATTCAGCCTTACTTCTCCAAAACAGTCCAGCATGTCTTGTTTGTCTAACTTTTGTGAGATCAAAGGTAAGCGGCCATACAGGTGATATTTTGTCAGGTGCTGCTTGCTGAATTTGTTCCAAATAGCATGCAGTGTCTATGTATAGTTTCCATGTTGCTTTTTCTCCAGACATTTCATTAAATTCCAAGTTGTGCAACCATACTATAGTACTGACATGGCTACAAATTAGTATTCTCACTTTAATTGGTCTGAGAGATCAAATTTTCATATAGTCATTAAAACTTGAAAAGAAAAAATAATGATTAATTTCCCGTATTAAAATAATTTGCATTGTATTAAACATTTCTTATGATGCTTTTGGGTAGTTTTGCAAGATGGAGATATAAAATATAGCATTATCACTCAAGACTAGCAAATATAGACAAAAAACAAAAATGTTTAAATCAATAAATATAAGTAACTCAGTTAAACTTTTAAATCATTTCTTTATAAAACTCCATGAAATTTTCTAGAGGTCTAAATTGAATTCATAAGATAAAAATATCATTGATAAGTCTCCGATGTCATGTTTTTATCTTCTAGACTAACAATCATAGTCAACAAGAATTTAGTGCACATTTTTAAATTGACACAAATCTAGTAGAATAGACATTGTTGAAAAGAAAAAAAAGAAAGTGATTTTTAACATTTGTCTGTTAGTCTTGTGTTGACAATGCAGGTATCACAAGGCATAGACCGGTACTACAGCTTGTAGGCATGTGTATCCGTACATATATACGCTGTCAGTCAAAAGTATTTAGCCAGCCTAAAAAAAATTTCTACTTCTCAGCTGAAAAGTTGTTTTTACTTTTTGTTTAATGGCATATCAACCTTCTTGGGTTATTTAATGTCAAATCCATCCCTCTAGAAGAACAGTAGTGGTACTATTTAACCCATAGCTGGGAAGATAAGGGGGTTCATACCTCTACCAAGGGTATTTGTCCGAAAGTGAACGTAATAGCGTGACTGGAGTTTGAACTCGCTTACTACAATTCTACAGTCCAGCAATTTAACCATTATACCATGAGGACACCTCCAAGTTATTTTTAATGAAACAACTTAAGCACCACAATGGGTTTATTTATTATACTAAGTACAAGTCTTCCAGTACTACCTTCAATACAAATTAAACCAACAAACTTTCAAAACTTTTGATTCATCAAAATGACTTCCTTTGGCTATTATCACTGCTTCACAGATTCTCAGCACTAAGATTGGAGGTAGACTAAAAATAATTATGCCCAGCTTTCCTGCAAGATTTGCCCGGAGTGAATTGTTTATCTCCAACTTTTTGATCAAGTTCATAGCACAAGAGTTCAACGGGATTTAAGTATTCTGATTTCACCGCCAAGGACATCAGTTGAAGGACATGCTATCTCACTTTGCTTTTAATATACTTCTGGCAGAGTTTATTTGTATGCTTTGGCTCATTATGTAGCATGAGTACAAATCCTTGGCCCACAAGTCGTGTTCCAGATGAGATCGGTTGATGCTGCAGTATGTTGTGATAGCTGGTCTGTTTCAATTTGCTGTTCACTTGGCGCAAATCACCAACTTTGCAATTGGCAAAAGCCCCCCACACACACACATACTATAACAGAGCCTCCTTAATGGTTTGTGGTTGGTGTGATACAGGGGGTTGCAGCTCTTTCATCAAATTCTCATTTTACATAGACCCTCCCATTAGACCCAAAGATTTCCAATTTTTATTCATCGGTCCAAAGGACTTTGTTGTCCATCCTAGTGTGCTTTGGCCCATTGAAGCCTTTTGATATTGTGTTGCTTCCTTAACAGAGGCTTCTTGACAGTAATTCTGCCATATAGGCCAGCTTCACTGAGTCATCTTCTCACAGTGGATGTTGACACATTTTTGTCATGACATTGGTTCAGTTGTACAGTGATGTTTGGAGCAGTCAGCCTTCTGTCACATAAGCAGGCAACTGATGAAATTGTCCTCGGCATAGGTAAAACAGGTTCTATCTAACAAGCAGTAATTCAACACAATAATAGTCTGATATGAGTTCAAGTGGTGGTATAATGTAACTCTTGGAAAAAGTTTTATTCATATTCAGTACTAAAAAAGAAAAATGCCTTCAAATCAATTTTTCAAAATATATTTGGTTATACTAAGGTCAAATTTACTGAGGAAGACTTGTATTTAGTATAATAAATAAAAACATTGTAGTGCTTAACTTGTTTCATTAGAAATAACTTTTAGGATGAAAAATGATAATTTGTGGGCAGACAATTACTTTTGATGGGTAATGTGTGTGAATATATATATTATATATATATATTGAGTAACCTATCTGCTCGTTGCTATCAATATTCATCTTTTTCTATCGTGAACTGACCCTGTCAAAATGTGCATATGGCAATGCCAGCTTTTTTTCTTATGCCAGTGGAGGTTATAGGAGAATGGGTTTCCATTTTCCAGTGGTATTTTGTAAAGATAGTGGCAGTTGGAACAGATTTCAGGATGTGGATTCATGCCTTAAAGCAATTGTTCAAAGTCAGCATACAAAGACTAAACCAGTTCATCTTCATTCACAGATTGTATTTTACCCATGAAGATAAACTTCACATTACCTGCATTCTTTATACTTTATCACTGTCTGTCTCTTTCTCTTTGTATATACATAAGTCAAGTTGGTAACTGTAATTGAGTGTCCCTTTTCAATAACGACAACACCTAAGTGTAGGGAAGGGCATTACTCCATTTCCTGCATTGCTTCACTTTACCCTTGATCTATACCTTTTAATGCTGAGTGTTAAATAAGGATGCATCAAGTACCATTTTTGAGTTTTTGGCATGACTCAACCTAGGATTGAACACTGGTCTCCCAGACCATGGCTGAAAGAGTGTGTCAATATACATGGGACCCATGTGATTGCTAATAACTCTAATAATAATGTTTCGTTCTTTTCTATTTCAGATTTGAAAATAGTATACTATAACAATTATTAATCCTCGATCACAATGCTTTGAACAAGATTTGAAAAGATATTTTGTGTCACTACATATTTGGAGACAAAATCATTTAAAACTGTCTCAAATAGATTAAGCCATTAATATGATAATGATTTATTACTGAGACAAGAAACTCAAAAACAGTCTGCATGTCCTGGAAGCAGATGCAATAACAATTAAAAAAACATTGACTCGATGTCTCTAGGTCAAAGGATGCATTTTTTAAAGGACGTGTTTCAAATGACCGCCATTTTGCTTGTCTCAGTAATAAGTCATAATCATATTAATGAGTTGCATCTATTTTGAGACACCCTGTATATACACACAATATTCTCAGGTACAGGTACATATTTATTTTGTCTTTTGATGTGGTTATAAATTAATCTGTCTCTCCCTCTTTCAATATATATATATATATATATAAAAAGTAAAGTAAAGTTTGTGAACATAGTCAAGGGCAACCACAAGGCTCCCTTTTCAATAGCTACGACACCAAGGTGTAGAGGAGGGCGCTACTCCTTTCCCGGGATTGCTCCAATTTACCCTTGATACATACCTTATATTGCTGAGTGTTAAGCAAGGAGGTATCAAGTACCATTTCTAAAGTCTTTGGTATGACGCGACCTGGGATTGAACCCAGGTCTCCCTGACCATTAGCGAACACTCAACCCACTAGGCCAATGAGCCGGTTAATATATATATATATATATATATATATATATATATATGTTGAATATTCAAAGTTCTCAGTCTAACCAAGAGAGAAATGACCTTTTCTGAACTTTTTTTTAGAAAGGTTAAAAAAACTTAAAAATTAATATGGCTAAATGGGTTTGAACTCTGGGATGAAATACATGAAATAACATTGACATTTCATGGCTTTGAGTCATTCATTTTTTTGAGAAATATTCAGCACCAATTCCATGTCCTCTGATAATAACCGTTATGCCTCCTTTTTTTTCAGTGTAAATCAATTGTAAATTCAATCTGACTTATCTTCACAACTTATCAATGGATGTTTTTGTTATATGCATATTTTATTTCTTTCATGACTGCTTTTTAAAATGATTTTAATATAGCTTTTTTCAGGTATTCATTATTTTCCATAAAATGAACAAAAGACCAATATATATACATATATGTGTGTGTGTGTGTGTGTATATATATATATATATACATATACACACACACACCCCACCTCTTAAAAATATTTGTTCATCCTCAAAAATTCTTATTTCTCATCATAAAAGTATTATTTTAATAAGTGAGTTCAAACTCCAGCCATCTTATTACATTAGCTTTCTTACTAAAACCCTTAGGAACATACATATCCTATCCAGCTAGAGGTTAAATAGTACCGCACCTGTTCTTCTAGAAGGATGGCTATGGTATTAGATAACCCACAAAAGTTTATATGCCATTAAATAAAGCAGTGAAGCCAAACCAAATAATTATATATATATATATATATCATCATCATCATGTCGCGCCGCCTGCGCAGATATCCCTGACCGTCTCTCGCCATTTCTCCCAATCATTCATCGCCTCCGGCAGGTCTTCAAGGGTTACATCCCGTGTCCTCACACAGCTGCTGTATGTAGGTTCGTGCTGGTCGTCCCACTCAGTTACATATGATAATTCTGTTTTTAGTCTTTTCTTTATGGAATTTTTTTTCCCAAATATCAGTTTGTGTAATATATTTTTTATTTGCAAATTGCATCATCTGGGTTTTTTCACACCATAAGGAATATAGAATAGGTATAGGAATAAAATTATATATAAAGTAAAGTTGGTGACGTTAGTTGAGGGTGACCCAAAGGCTTCATTTTCAATTGCTACTACACTAGGGCATAGGGGAGGGCACTACTGCATTCCCCCGATTGCTCCACTTTACCCTTGACACTCACTTTATAGTGATGAGTGCTTAAGCAAAGCGGTATCAAGTACCATTTTTTGAGTCTTTGGTATGACTCGACCTGGAATTGAACCCGGTCTCCTGGACTATTGGCAAACACTCTACTCTAGACCAATAGCCCAGTTATATATATATATATATATATATATATAACCGTAACCTAGCAAAAACAGCACATTAAGGAACAATTTTTTTTAGTCTAATGCACTTAGAATGCTCAATCTAAGAGAATAAAGCCATTCCCAGTTCAATTTGCAAATGAATGATATATTATCCTGTCAACATTTATATTGAACATTATATTTTAATTATTCAAATTCTCAAAATGATGATTATTATCAAATGCTTATTAGAATCTTTCACTCCTTTTTAAAAAGAAGCATAAGTGTGATCATGGATTACTGTTACTATAGTAACCCAACAAGTTCATGTCTGAGTTGATTTCAAAATGGAAACAATTTTAAGGTAACTCAAAATTTAATTCAATTCGGCAACTATCAACAAAAATTAATCCCGCTATGTATTATTATGCTTGAAAAATAATGGGCAATTGTATTACAAATTTAAATGTAAAATGGATATTGTTTTCAAAACACCAAAATATATGTTCTGTTAGGTTTGGTTAGGTTTCTTTGTTTTATATCATATCAAATTTTGTGGTTTATATAATGCTAAAGCCATCCTTGGAGAAGAAACACGGTAGTACTATTTAAGCCATACCCAGGGTGATAAAGGAATTCATATCTTTCCTGGGGGTAGTAGTCCATGAACATAATAGTATGACTGGAGTTAGAACTTTTTTTACTACAATATCAAAGTTGAGTACATCAATCACTCCACCACAAGAACTTACCCAATCATATGGTAGATAAATTTTAATTATGAATATTTGCTTTTTTTTTTCTATGAAGATCAAATACCATAAAATTACCTTAAAATGCAAAAATTACTTTAAATATATAATGAATGAATAAATATCAATGTTTTTGTTGTCCTTTAACTCATCACTGAAACTAAAAATTCATCTAGTTCTCTGATTTCTAAATTATGATCAATCAAAAATCTGTCTCCTGTGATTACACTAATATCTCCTTGGTTGTCATAATATCAAAATTTGATCATCTTTCAATGAAACCCAAGGTTCCTGGTAGAACTTACATCTTCCTCTTGGGAGTCTTTGTTGTCCACTGGTAGGGGCTGATTCTGCGGAAAACAAGATTCATTTTGTTTGGCTTCATGCCATATCAACCTTCATTGGTTATTTAATGCCAAATCCTGTTTTTACATATACATCAAATATGTTATTTGTAAACATATTTTGTAGATCCTATTTACCAACCCCTCCGCTCGGGCAGGATATGACACACGGTCAAATTTTAAGCGGAGTTTAACAGGTTTTAATTCAGGGTTTTCCTTCTCCTAGACTAGTTGCCTAACCAAGGCTGAAGAACCTAGTCTGCCCTACTATTTACCCATAGCTGGAGGGAGATAAGGGGGTTCATACCTTTCCCAAGGGTATTTGCCCGAAAGTGAACGTAATAACGCGACTGGAGTACGAACTCGCGTACTATGATTCCGCAGTCCATCGCTTTAACCAGTACACCACGAGGACACCCCCCTAAAACATATTTTGTAGATACACAGTTAAATGATCAAACAGTTCTATTTCACACGAGTCAATTGTTTGCTCAGTTTAAATGTTAAACAGTTCTATTTGACCCATAGATAGGAGCTTTCAGGTGCTATCACTCAGAGCTACAGTGGACCTGGGAGCAATAGCGAAGAAAGGGTACTCCACATTTCCCAAAGCTTCAGCATTACTGGAGCCTCACTATCAGATTGTTTAGTGTCATATCAAGGACACTCCATGTGGTGGTGGGAGGTTTACCCTTCTGCAGAGATGCAGTCAGTATATTCTACAGCCCCAGCCAGACTCATTTAGAGAGGCCTTGTGTCACTTTTCTAGCAGCCCTAGATCCAGAGACCAGGAAATATTCTACTTCTGTTGATTTTGAAATACCTGTTACATCTTAAAAAAATTTTTTCAATGAGCTCTTAGAATATCATCAAGGTATACTAGCAGCAAAAATTCCCTTGGCTCTCTCTTGTGATCCAGTACTGACACAGAGTTGGTGACTGTAAATTTTTGCTGATCAACCAAAACTGGTGTATCCATGTGTTGGAGTCTACTGGAGAACATAGCTTATATGTTTGTCTTTACATCTCCAGCATGTCTTAATTGGATAGTTTGAAAGATTAAAGTTAAATGACTGCACAGCTACTGTTTTGTCAGGTGTTGCCTTCAGGATTTATTAAAAACTGCATGAAACATGTATCATGCTTTTTCTCCAAGCATTTCCTTTGAGTCCAAATGATGCAACCATACAAAAGTACTGACCAAGCTAAATTTTGGAAGAATTTTCAGTTTCTTCTTTCAGAGATATCAGAGTTCCCTATGGTAATTAACCTATCATTAACAGTCCATGCTTTAACTATACATATGTTGACACCATTTTAAGTAAATAAGATATTGCTACTGAGGTACATAAACTGGTCTACTAATTTCAGAAGCTTACCATTTAATGAGAAGATGGCACCATCTTGTATAAACCACATCCAATACTAATATGAATGAAAAAATTTTATAAATTTCCTCTTTTTCTAAAGATAACTTTTAGCAGACAGTTTTTAAACACTTAAGAATTCTGGCATGATGTGTCATAAGCAAAGTTCGTGATAACAAGTACCATCTGAAGAATAAAGAATGCCACTTATAACAATACATTCTTACGTTCATCTATGTAAGTCCCTAAGTCCAAAATAACCATCCACAATGTGATTCTTTTTTTCCCATACAATTTTTACTCTTCACTTATCCTCATAGTTCAAGTCTTTATTATCGATCAAGTTTGAAATTTGCAAAAGAATTAACAGCATAATATATTTTAAGAAAAAATATGTATTTGTCTATATATGAGATGTGTTCAAAAAGTATCAGGACAAAAGTTGTATCTAATAAGCTAGTTTTCTATCAGGCAAAACACTTTTGAAACTCTTCTTTTTTTGGTGTAAAGCTGTGACTTCATATTTCTTTTTATGTTCTCAAATCTTATCCTTGAGATGAATTTTCCATTTAGGAAAGTATGAGGGAGCTTGGTGTGATTAGTATGGAAGATGCTTCCTTAGTACCATCCTGTGTTTTCATTAAATACTGCAGATCAAAAAGGCTAGAGAAAGCATAAAAACCAGAGGAAAATCAGTCTTTATATGAACACTTCTCGTCTTTTCTATTATTGATCTGTAGGGGTTTTTTTTTTTGAGAAAGTGAGGTTGCCTGGAAGACATATCATGTTTCCCAACCTGTTAACCATGAGAACATACCAAAGATACTTGCTCATAGGAGAGAGCATTCTTTCTTATCAAGCATTAGTAGTTGATTCCACAAGTTTTCTGCAAGAAAAGAAGGGTCTTTGGAAGATAAAAGCCTTTCATCATGGCCAGCTTATTGTAAATCAATCTTTTTTAGCATCACTAAAATACTTGTGCAACTTGTTGGCACCAGTGTCCGTGATAAAATTACTCTATTGTATATTGAGAATGATGCAAAGGCAATGCTAATGGAAGCATACAAGATGAATCTGGCAGATGATCTGGGATTCATCTCCGTAAAAATTTTGAGTGATGCAATTATTCAAGGGTGATATGGTAATAATCAACAATATACAGTTTATTCAACCCAGTCAACTGGGGTTGTAGAATACAACAGCATCTCTGCAGAAGGATAAGACTCCACCAATGAATGTCCTAGATATGACACTAAACAATTTGATGGTGAAGCTCTAGTCTTGGAGATTTGGGGAATGCGGAGTATCCATTCACTGCCATTGCTCCCAGGTTCACTCTGACCAGGAGAGGTAGCACCTGATAAGGTCTGTGGTTCAAATAGAACTATTTGATATTTAAACTGTGAGTAAACAAATGACTTGCATTAAATTGAATTGTTAGAAATAGAACTCTTTGACCATTTAATTGTACTAGCTTAAAAATCATATATATTGAATATATGCATGAACAGGATTAGGCATTAAATAACCTACCAGACCTTAATTATTCTAAGTGGGACATTTTATAATCAAAAAAGATATTAAGTACTAACAGCACCACTTAAAATAAAAATTCCCCACACGATTTTTTTTGCAAAGTTAATTTTCTAAACAAATGATTCCAGGAGTTCATTATTCCAATTCAAAATATATATAAGGTATTATTTATTACTCAACTTTACAGTATTGAAACTTTACAACCAAAAATATGATTATACGGCAGTTCAAATTCATGAATTTAAATGAATGACCATCCAACTAATCGGAATTGAGAAATTGTCAAAGTAGAATGCTGTAGAGTTTGGTCATGAATAATACCTAATATCAGGTTTTGACTGTATAATGTTATCATTAAAAGTACTCAAAGTTTAGTATTTTTGGCTTCAAAGAAAATTAAAATTTTCAGCAAATTGGCAGAGGTGTACTAATTTATGGGTAATACTGTATATACCACAATATCAGATTGTTTTGTGTCATATCCAGGACACTCGTTGGTGGTGGTGGGTATTTCCCATCTGTAGAAAAGTAGTCAGTGTATTCAATAGCTCCAGTCAACTGGCCAATATAAATATTTCTATTCCTATGTATATATCATTGTATATATAGGTATCAAATATATACAGACACACACACAAATAAGTCAAGTAAGTTTATGGTCATTGGATTTTGTCACTTAACAGAAGACACAACTTTTTAAGATTTTTTCTGACATGAAATCAAGAAAAAATGAGAGATTTTTTATTTTTTTTATTAACTGTTTGAAGAATTTCATTCAAAAGAATGTGAGAAGATATTCTTCTTGCAATGTCAAATGTGGCAAAATGGCATTTTGTATTCGCATCACATCTTCAGTGCATTCCCATTTGGAGAAAATCAACTGGTTTTCATGTTATTCTTGGCAAACGGATCAGCTGAACAAAATGACAACTAACTTCAAGAAGAAATTCTTTATTACACTTTTGAATCTCTAACACCTCTATCAGTGGTTACTAATTTATATCCAGGTGTGTATGTATTCTTTAACAGAACATATATATGTTTGTGTGTTGGTTGGTTTTTATGGCATATCAACCTTTGTAGATTATTTAACACCAAACCCATTTTTACACAAATAGTTCTATTTCAAAGAATTCAGTTTACCATGAGTCCACAGTTTAATGGTCAAAAACATTTCTATTTCAAGCTATTCAGTTTAGTAAAAAGAGTTTTAATTCAGTTTAGTATAAGTATAGATTTTGTTTACACACCGTTAAATGTCAAAAAAGTTCTATATTCAACAATTCAGTTTAGTGTAAGTACAGTTTCAATGTCAAAAACAGTTACATTTTAAACAATTCAATTTAGCATAAGTATGCAGTAGGTTCTATTTAACCCATAGATAAGTCCCTATCAGGTGCTACCAGAGTGGACCTGGGAGCAATGGCAATGAATGGGTGCTCATCATTCCCCAAAGCTCCAGCATCACTGGAAACTCACCATCAGATTGTTAAGTGTCATATCCAGGACACTCGTTGGTGGTGGTGGTGGTGGTGGGGGTCTTATCCCTCTGCAGAGAAGCAGTCGGTGTATTCTACAGCCCCAGCCGACCAGGCAAGTGTGTGTGATTCATCAATTATTTTCTAAGTTTCAATTAGACTTTCTCTCATTCTTCTTTATAGAAAAGAAGTTAATCCTAATTCCTTCAAGCTCAATCTGTAATCACAATATTTTACACATTTTATAAGTTTTGTCAATAATCTTTGCTTGCCCTCCAATCTCAATATTACACTCCTATTTCCATGTCTAAATACAAGAATTAAAGCCAGAGTGAGTACAATATTCTATATGAGATCTTATTAAAGTTTGATATATTTATAAGCAACATTTGCCTCCCTTGAAATAATATTTCTAACAATCCATCCAATAATTCCACTTGTCGTACAATAGACAAAATATGATTCTAGGCTTTAAATGTACAATCAAAGCCAATCCTTAAATCTAATTCTACATTTACTTTTTTTTTTATTTCCCAGTTGCTTAATTTATAATGAAATTCAGTATTTTTGGATCCAATATATTAGTGCTTTATATTCTTCTCTGTTAAATTTTAATTTACAACTATCTTCCCAAAATGACATTTAGATCGGTTTTCTTTTGGTCTAAAAAGTAGTTTAATATCATCAGCAAATAGTTCTGTTTCTTATTTTATATCATTAGGTAAATCATTTATGAATATTAAAAAGAAAAAAAGTTCCAGTACCCTAAGGAATCCTGGAGGAAATATAATGTGTTTCAGAATAATTTCTACCACTTTTACTTTTGTAGATAAGAAACAGAATATCTTACAATATCTACAAATTTTTTAAGAAATGCCAAAGTTTTTCATCAAGTAAGTGATAAGATATATCTAATGCCTTGTTAAAATCCTAATATATAATATCAGCTTTATCCCCTTGAGTCAAATATTCATTTGTGATAACAATACTTTCCAAAGTATTAGATAATGTTCATTCATCATTGATGAAACAAATGTTGCTTACAATTTATATCATCTTAAACTTGACAGGAAAGGAGACTGCTAATTAATTTTAAGTTTTATTCTGCTCTGCAGGCTGGTATTAGGGACTTCTTGATTTATTAGAAAGCATTTTTAAGCATTCATAAATACATATATATATATATATATATATATATATATATCAAGTGGCATAATGGTTAGAGTTTTGCCAAAGGCCTGTGAGACTGGGGTATAAACAAACGACAAGTCATAAAATCTCAAAAAATGATACTTGATGTCTCCTTGCTGCACACTCAGCATAAGGTATGGATCAAGGGTAAGTGACACAATCCAGGCAACAGTTACACCCTCTACTACATATCAGTTTTGTAGCTATTATAAAGGGAGTCTTCGGGTCGCCCTCAACTAAGGTCAGTCAACTTTATATATATATATATATATATATATACACACACAGCAAAACACATTCACACTGGTACATTAATTTGTAAGAGTTATGTGTTACTAAGTGAAAAGACATGTATGTGTTTTTATATATATATATATATATATATATATATATATATATATATATATATGCACATTTATTTTTTTACTTTCTGAGCTTCAATCTAATGCAGTTTAGTAATAAATAATACTTAATAAATTAATTTTGGGAGTATAATGTACCACCAGAACTTATGAAATATAAATAGATATCTATTTAAAGTTTAAAGTATTTACTGAAAGAGTTCTCCATTAGTTGCAATACCTGGTTTTAATTTCTGTGTTATACTAGTAGCCAAAAGCTTTAAGCTTCAACATAAATTCAGATAAAGCAGAGTTCATATGTTTTAAGCAAAACAGTGTCATTTCCACATTAAATGATAAGTCTCTGAAATTTCTCATACCTTGGTCGCAATATCTCATCTACTGAAAACAATGTCAACATATGCATAGGAAAAGTCTGGACTGCTATTGAAAAATTATTGACTAAATGGAAGCTGATCCCTCTGATGAAATAAAACAGGAATTCTTCCAAGCTGTGGCCATCTCAGTACTATTGTATGGCTGCATAACCTGTATTATAATAAAGTGCCTTGATGCTACACAAACATGCTGCATTCTGTTTGAAACAAATTCTAGGAGCAGCACCTCACAAAACAGCAGTTGTATGGTCACCAAAAATCTATCTCACAAACTATCCAAATGTGACAAACAAAACATG